>SJYA01001335.1:135147-274090 GCA_006410615.1 Neotragus moschatus
GACTCTTTTCTGATAAGGGTTTGTTAACCAGAAGACTTATTTGTGTTGTTCTTCCCAAAGTCTGGTGCCATTCTCAGAAAGCACTAAATAAAGTTACATTCTTACATGGCAAAGATACAGCAATTTGTAACAAGTAAAAGTAGTACAGTGATTTATAACAAAAGAAAAGTAATTAACTCAAAAGTCTAGTGTTGCTAACATCAAAACTACTATATATCTTTTTCCATATCCTGTTTACATAGATTAACATCTTCCCAGGTGCCTAAAAGATAAAGAATAAGGAGGTCTGGCAGCAATCATTGAGTCAACAGTGAAATCCTGTCACCAATATGTTTTTTTAGTTTAGAAAAAGCTCTGTAACTTTAAGATACTTAAGCTTTGTTCCCCTCGCAGTTGGGGGCTGTAAGCAATTCACAAGCTGTAAAAGGTCCGGAGAACCTGTTAGGCAAGTTAGAACATTTAAGTTAGAGCATTATCAGAGGGGATTGAGCTGAAACACTCCTTTCAAATGCAGAAGACTAAAAGCCCTGAATCAACTTTTTCCAAGAGAGTGTCGAAAGAGTAGAAAAAGCACAATGTCAGGCAGATTCTTATTTTTGGGGTACATGCTCAGGAAATACCAGNAAGTTAGAGCATTATCAGAGGGGATTGAGCTGAAACACTCCTTTCAAATGCAGAAGACTAAAAGCCCTGAATCAACTTTTTCCAAGAGAGTGTCGAAAGAGTAGAAAAAGCACAATGTCAGGCAGATTCTTATTTTTGGGGTACATGCTCAGGAAATACCAGAGGGAAACCCTAAGACTCGAATCGTCCTTGCCCATCGAGTCTGCCATATGACTTTGTCACGGGTGGGATTCCTTACGCTTGCTCCTGGGAGCAGGCATATTCTGGTTTCCTTTTTTGGGGGGGTAGATGCCCAGGGAAACTCAGGGGGAACTCCTGAGATCTGACTCGACCTTGCCCATCAAATCTCTGCCACATGACTCTGTCATGGGTGGGATTCCCACGCTGGCTCCCGGCACTTTATAAATAGACTCAAATACATCTTTATTAATCAAAATAGGAACCATTGCAATCAACACATTTTGCCAAGAAGAAATAAGTTTGTTTCTTCCTATAGTGTAAAAATCCATTTCTCCAGATTTGATGAACTCTTGNATTTCATTATATATGTATCTATACCCCACATTTTCTTCATTCTTTCAGCCATTGATGGACACTTAGGTGATTTCCATACCTCAGATATTATGAATAATGCTGCAGTGAACATGGGAGCGCAAATATCTCTTCAAGATCCTATTTTCATACCCTTGAGATATATACCCAGTAGAGGAATTGCTGGATAATATGGTAGTTTTATTTTTAGTACTAACTACTTCACAGAACCATCTCAGTAAATCTTAAATATAGGACACCAGTGAAAATGAAATAGCATCTTGGAGATGGGATTTGGGCTTATACCCTACTATTTAATAAACATTTTGGATATCTTCCTTATCACTGCTCAACTTTTGAACAAGAACACTATCAATACCATTGAATATATCTTTTTGTTACTAATCCTACTTCCTTACTTCCCTCTCAGAGGTAACTGCTCTTCTGAATTGTCTGTATATCATGTTTTTCCTATTTAAAAAGTTTTTCTAAATATGTATATATACATATATATATTCCCTAAATAAGATATTATTCAATTTTCTTGTTCTGAATTTTATAAATATTGTATAACACCATATGCATTTATCTTTGACTTATTTTCACTGTGCCCTATTTCTAGATGCACTAAATGGCTCTGTGAAGCAGCTCATTCTCTTTCATAGGGCTTTGCAATGCCACTTCATAAATCATACCTGCATGTATCTAGGAGTCTGTTTCTGGGCTGTCTTGTCTGTTCCATTGGGTCTGATTTTCTTTTGAAATTTCCTGTACCAATACCACATTGTTGTATTTGTCCTTTACAATAGTACTGCTATCTAATAAGAGAAAGTTCCCATTTTGTGCTTCATTCTCAGGAGTATCTTGGCAATTCTTGAGCTTTCATCTATAAAATTTTTAGAATCAGTTTTTCAAGTAACTTGGAAAATGTTGGAACTTGATTAAAACTGTAATCACTCCAAAAATAACTTGGGTAAAAACTGATGCTTTATAAAATTCAGTCTTCTTTGTACCAGTCATCGTTTGATCAAAAAAAAATGGAACAAGCAGGAAATATTTATTGAGAGATTTATTGCAAGGAATAGACTTACACCATTCTAGGACTGGCTGGGCGAGTCCAAATCTCTAAGGCAGGCAGTGACGAAGGGCAGGCAGGGATTCTTGGATGCACCAAAGCTGCTGTCCATTGAGGGAATTTCTTCTTCTTCAGGGAACTCTCAGCTTTGTTTTAAGTCCTTTCTACTGATAGAATCAGACTTATCCAGATTATTTTGGTTAATCTCCCTTACTTAAAGTCAATGAATTAGAGACTTTGGAAAATACCTTCACAGTAGCATCTAGATTAGTGTTTGATTAAATAACTGAGGATTGCAGACTAGTCATTTTGATACATAAAACTGACTATCACACTTGTCACAAACATGGTGAATTTCTCCATTTATTTATATTTATTTTTCCATATTTAATGCCCTTTTCTAAACTAAATTTCTCTTTTCAAGAGGTTTTTAAATTTTTAAGTATTTGTTATTTTTAATGATTGCATTTTCTTATTTATTGGTTTATTTTTGACTGCCCTGGGTCTTGGTTGCTGTGCACAGGCTTTCTTTAGTAGTGGTGAGTGGTGGCTTCTCTTGTTTCAGAGCATGAGCTCTAGGTGCATGGACTTCAGTGCTTATGGCACACAAGATTTGTTGTTCTGTGGCATATGGGATCTTCCTGAACCAGGGATCAAAGCTGTGTCCCCTGAATGAGTAGGTGTATTTTTAACCACTGGATCACCAGGGAAGTCTTTGTACAAGTCTTTTTCAAAATATGCATGATCTAACAGTAACATCTCTTGGTGTAGAGAAATGCAATTGATTTTTCTATATGGGTCTTCTATTTATCTAACTTATTAAATTCTCTTATTATTTATAGTAATTTTGGGGAGATCTTTTTGGGTATTTTATGTACATGATTATATAACTTGTGAGAACAGCAATTTTATAGCTATTCTTCCTATCAGTGCTCATGTTTTTTAAAATCAATTTTTAAATTACATATGATAAAATTTATTCTTTCTGGTACACAGTTCTGTGTCTTTTGGCTAATGCATGAAGTCAGCTATCTACCACTACAATCAAAATTAAGAACAGTTTCACCAGCTCCCTAAATTTCTCTGTGCCATGGTTCTGTAACCATTTTTCCTCTTTTTCACAAACTCTGGAAACCACTGGTCTGTTCTTTATATCTAAATTTTGCCTTTTCAAGAATGTTGCACAAATGGGATCTCATTGTATGTGGATAGAAGTTACGTTTNCAAAATTAAGAACAGTTTCACCAGCTCCCTAAATTTCTCTGTGCCATGGTTCTGTAACCATTTTTCCTCTTTTTCACAAACTCTGGAAACCACTGGTCTGTTCTTTATATCTAAATTTTGCCTTTTCAAGAATGTTGCACAAATGGGATCTCATTGTATGTGGATAGAAGTTACGTTTCTCTTAGGAGAATATCAGTGAGTATATGTTTACCTTTATAGGAAGGTATAGGAAACAGTCAAACATTCTCCCCAGAGTTCCAGTTATGTTTCACTTTTGTTAGCACTTGGTATTCTAAGTTTTTAAATTTGTTTCCTCATTCTTGGCTTTTGAAAGTTTAACATGTTCTGGATTTTGCAAATATTTTCTTCCAGTTCAAGGCTTTTTTTAACAGTGTGTTTGCAGAGCAAAACCTTCAAAATTTTCATAAAGTTTACATTACTAATATTTTCTCTTTTGTTTCTTGCTTTTGGAGTCAAACCTAAGAAATCTTTGCCTAACTCAATGTCACAAAGATTTTCTCTTATTTTCTTCTAAATGCTTTATTGATTTACACTTTATATTTATGATATATTTTGAGTTAATATTTCATACTAAATGTAAAAATATAGACTCAAATGTATTTTTTATATGTAGCTATGCACCTAGTTGTTACAAGATTGCATGTGTTTGTGTGTGTGTGCTTGCATGCATGTGTATGTGTTTGAGAATAAAAGATGAACATGCTTGGTTCTATTAGCCAAATGGAATTTGATTCTTTTTGGCCAGGAGTTAAAAAACAGAACCTATATGTTTTATCCACCTCGCAATGGAAGTTTAGCAGCTCAAACACATGGGCCATAAATTCCCCTGTTACAACAGTGAAATGGCATATGTCTCTGATGTGCTGGCTCTTGCTGGGGGCAACAGGAGGAAATTTTATATTGAAGTAGCATAATTTTCTGTTTTGTATAGTAGATTGTGTGATTTTAGAATAGTTAATTATTTTAGCAAAATTTCTATGAAAAAAAAGGTGTTTTGTTTTTTTTTTTTGCATATTGATCAGATGAGGCTGTCCAGTGAAGGGATCAGGGATGTAGAGTTCATTTTTCCCTGACAAGACATTAGAATAAGGAAGCTCTGTGGACTGACTGCTGGATTCTACCTATGTTTTAGAATCACATTGCACATAAATCAGGTTTTATCAATTCCCCTAAGCTTGCATCCACAGGCAAAACCTTTCCTTCTAATGTGTTGAGCGATAATTCTTTGTGTCTAGACACAGTGTCACATAGTGAAGAAGAGTTAAGTTACTAAGGTTCTGTTGGATTGTAGCACAGAACCTAGTGTTTTACATGTTTCCTAATTCAATTTAGCTTCGCATCAGTCTGGTGGGTATGAGTATCCCTTTTCCATAGTAGAGGAAACTGAAACTTAAGAGAATGAAGAGCTTGTTCACAATCACACCTGGAAAACAAAGGAGGCAGGTATCAAACACAATAATTATGCCTTCAAAGTCTGGAGTGAAATCCAAGAATAATCCGACCCCGTAAATCTTAAAGTCCCTTTTTCTTAACAACATTCTCATTGTTGCTGAGAAATGAAAGAAAAGCAAGAAAAACCTTTTCTTGCTTTAGCAAGCTTGTTGCTTAGTCCAGAGTCCTCAGNGCCAGGTATCAAACACAATAATTATGCCTTCAAAGTCTGGAGTGAAATCCAAGAATAATCCGACCCCGTAAATCTTAAAGTCCCTTTTTCTTAACAACATTCTCATTGTTGCTGAGAAATGAAAGAAAAGCAAGAAAAACCTTTTCTTGCTTTAGCAAGCTTGTTGCTTAGTCCAGAGTCCTCAGGATTGAAGTCCTTTGGCTGCAGTGTTCTGGTTGGCCTGGGTGAAGGTGAACTCTTCTTTGTCCTGTTCTAGTCTGTTCTAACCATTAGAGCTGTGCTAGGCCATGGAGCCTAGTAGCCTTGGCAATGAAGGAATTAAAGAAAAATAATGAATTCTCTGTCTCTATCATATGGGGGGAAAGGAACGGCCAAGCTGACTCCATCTTGAAAAAGAAGGAAACTTCACCTTCCACTTTCAGTGAGCTTTGGACTATGTGCCTGGTAGCCATGGGTATAACATACCCACAGCCGAACTGGCCTCCCAGACTGATAAACACCAGATTCCATACCAAGATTTCCCATCGGCAAAAAGAATGTAATAATCCCCTATGTAGTCAAACACCTTTGTAATCTTTATGGCACCCATTGGTGTAGGCTACAGGGTATAACCAGGTGACCTTTCTGATTGTGAATCATGGCTGTAACTGATTGTATCTCCCTTTACCACTTTCCAGGCTAGGTTTAAGGAGATGCAGGCTTGAATAGTACACTTAAGGTATATAGTGAAAGTGAAGTCGCTCAGTTGTGTCTGACTCTTTGCAACCTCATGGACTGTAGCCTACTGGCTTCTCCATCCATGGGATTTTCCGGGCAAATGTACTGGAGTGGGTTGCCATTTCCTTCTCCAAAAGGTTTTCACAAAAGTCAGTCAGAGTCCTTCACTAAGAGGAGACCCTGCCAGTGTAATAAACCGCACCCCACTATCTACATTGTCCTGAGTGAGTTTGTTTCCTGAGATGCATGGCTACAACAATCAGACACAGAGGGATTTTCTACCTTAGAGAGTGCTACAAAGGGACAGACAAAATCAAACAACTAAAAACTGGTGCCCACTTATGCTCAATGAGGAGGACTTTTTAGTTCAGTTCAGTCACCCAGTTGTGTCCAACTCTTTGTGACGCCATGGACTGCAGCATGCCAGGCTCCCCTGTCCATCACCAACTCCTGGAGCTTACTCAAACTTATGTCCATCGAGTCGGTGATGCCATCTAACCATCTCATCCTCTGTTGTTCCCTTCTCTTTCTGCCTTCAGTCTTTCCCAGCATCAAGGTCTTTTCCAATGAGTCGGTTCTTCGCATCAGGTGGCCAAAGTATTGGAGTTTCGGCTTCAGTATCAGTCCTTCCAATGGATATTCAGGACTGGTTTGATCTTGCAGCCCAAGGGACTCTCAAGAGTCATCTACAATACCACAGTTCAAAAGTATCAGTTCTTCGGCACTCAACTTCCCTTGTGGCTCAGCTGGTAAAGAATCTGCCTGCAATGCAGGAAACCTGGGTTCAATCCCTGGGTTGGGAAGATCCCCCAGAGAAGGAAAAGGCTACACACTCCAATATTCTGGTCTGGAGAATTCCATGGACTGTATAATCTATGGGGTCACAAAGAGTCACACACAACTGAGCGACTTTCACTTTCTCTTTCCTTTGCAGCATCCTTTATAGCCCAACTCTCACATCCATACATGACTATTGGAAAAACNGAGAAGGAAAAGGCTACACACTCCAATATTCTGGTCTGGAGAATTCCATGGACTGTATAATCTATGGGGTCACAAAGAGTCACACACAACTGAGTGACTTTCACTTTCTCTTTCCTTTTCATCATTCTTTATAGCCCAACTCTCACATCCATACATGACTATTGGAAAAACTATAGCTTTGACTAGATGGACCTTTGTTGACAAACTAATGCCTCTGCTTTTTAATATGATGTCTAGGTTGGTCATAGCTTTTCTACCAAAGAGCAAACGTCTTTTACTTTCATGGCTGCAGTCACCATCTGCAGTGATTTTGGAGCCCAAGAAAATAAAGTCTGACACTGTTTCCACTGTTTCCCCATCTATTTGCCATGAAGTGATGGGACTGGAGGCCATGATCTTAGTTTTCTGAATGTTGAGTTTTAAGCCAGCTTTTTCACTCTCCTCTTTCACTTTCATTAAGAGGCTTTTTAGTTCTTCTTCACTTTCTGCCATAAGGGCGGTATCATCTGCATATCTGAGGTGATTGATATTTCTCCTGGCAATCTTGATTCCAGCTTGTGCTTCATTCAGCCCAGTGTTCCTCATGATGTATTCTACATATAAGTTAAATAAGCAGGGTGACAATATACAACCTTGGTGTACTCTTTTTCCTATATGGAACTAGTCTGTAGTTCCATGTCCACTTCTAACTGCTGATTCTTGACCTGCATACAGATTTCTCAGGAGGCAGGTCAGGTGGTCTGTTATTCCCATTTCTTTAAGAATTTTACACAGTTTGTTGTGATCCACACAGTCGAAGGCTTTGGCGAGTCAATAAAGCAGAAAAAGGAAAAGTAAAAGAAAAGTGAAGTCGCTCAGTCATGTCCGACTCTTTGTGACCCCGTGGACTGTAGCCTACAAGGTTCCTCTGTCCATGGCATTTTCAGGCAAGGGTACTGAAGTGGGTTGCCATTTCCTTCTCCAGGGGATCTTTCCAACCTAGAGATCGAACCTGGGTCTCCCACATTGCAGGCAGATGCTTTACCGTCTGAACCACCAGGAAAGCAAATAAAGCAGAAGTAGAGGTTTCTCTGGAATGCTCTTGCTTTTCCACTGATCCAATTGATGTTGGCAATTTGATCTCTGGTTCCTCTACCTTTTCTAAATCTAGCTTGAATATCTGGAAGTTCGAGGTTCATATACTATTGAAGCCTAGCTTGGAGAATTTTGAACACTACTTTGCTAGTGTGTGAGATGAGTATAATTGTGTGGTAATTTGAACATTCTTTGGCATTGCCTTTCTTTGGGCAATTAATTTGCCTAATTTAACCTTTAAAAATGTCATCTTCACTTCCAACCTCAGTAATAAATATACTTTTTCTGATTTAATTTTAGAAGCTTCCATATTTACCTTCAGCCACTGCTAACCTTTAGGGCTGAATTGGGTTAGGGAAGGAGANAATTTGAACATTCTTTGGCATTGCCTTTCTTTGGGCAATTAATTTGCCTAATTTAACCTTTAAAAATGTCATCTTCACTTCCAACCTCAGTAATAAATATACTTTTTCTGATTTAATTTTAGAAGCTTCCATATTTACCTTCAGCCACTGCTAACCTTTAGGGCTGAATTGGGTTAGGGAAGGAGAAAAGAAAGCTAGCTAAAAAAAGCTTTTAGAGATTATCTTTTATTTGACTTTTACTGGCATTAACATCCAGGATAATTTGATGGGTCAAGTATACATAAACATATTCTCCTTTATGGAGAGTGGAATGGTAGGGTTGAGGAAGAATAGTAAATCAATGATACGTTAATAAAACCAAACCCTATGAAGAGTATCCAGCAAAGGAGGACTTCCCATGATTAAAACAAATGATTTCAGAGGCTGTGGCTGATGGAAATGCATGCCATTTGCTTTGAAGTTGCCTGATACAAGTGACTACACTACAGCTTCACTCAGCTCTCTAGCACCTTGCTAGAGACCAGGGCTGCTCAAATTTGTATGTGCATTCAGATCACCTGGGAGTCTTGCTTGACTGGAGATACAATTCATCTAGCCTGGGGTGGGCTTGGGATTGTGCGTTTCTGAGAGCTTTCAGGTAATGCTGATAGTGTCAGTCCTTTAGGTCTGCATTTTGAGTAGCAAGACTGTTGAAGTTTGATCCCTGAAAATATAATCTTTTAAGGACTTTATTTGGAAAACATTTCCCATGTTTACATATACTATACCTATATAGAAAGAAACTTATAGGTGTGTGTTTTTTTAATGAAAGACTTAGACTAAGTATTTATATACAAGGAAGGCAAAATGAATGGTTACACCTACAAATCATGACTTAGTTCATGTTAGGTATTGTGCTAAGAATTTTACATATGTTATTCAGTTCTCACATCCTGGATGAGAGAGCTAAATTATCATTTATATTTGTAGATGGATAAATCAAGGTGACTCAGTAATAAAGAATCCACCTGCCAATGTAGGATCTTCAGGTTCAATCCCTGGGTTGGGAAGATCCCCTGGCAGAGGAAGTGGCAGCCCACTCCAGTATTCTTGCCTGAAGAATCCCCATAGACAGAGGAGCTTGGTAGGCTACAGTCCATGAGGTCGCCAAGAGTTGGACATGGCTTAATGACTATGCTCACACAAACCAAGGTGTAAAGCAATCTTTACATAACATCCTGAGGCCACACATCTAACCTTAGAAGCTGTATTCAGACTTTGGTTGTTGGCCTCTAAAACCTGTGTTGTTACTAACTGCTCTATTATTAAATACTGGATGGTATTTAAAATGATTGTTTAATGCAGTCTAAAGATGGAGGGCATGAACATTACAGTCAAATGTGGATTTGAGTCCAAGTCTTCCATTTACTGCCTGTTTGATCCTGAGAAAAATCTTGCAGTTCCATTTTCTCTATTTGAAAGTGGAGAAGAAACCTGCCCTGCTTTTCTCTCCACTTTGAAGGAGTGAAGATCAAATCAGATCATGATGTGACATGTTTTATAAATTGCAAGACAGCACACACAGGTAGTTTTCTCTTCTTTCCAAATATTTCTTATCCACTTGCATGTTAAGAACAAGCATGATGTCTTAAAAAATTAAATATTTGTCTCAGTCTCGTTTGATACTTGCAGTTAGGAGAAGTTTCAAGGAAATAAGAAGTTGGCTGCAAGGTCTCCTGGCCAGCCCTAGGCCTCTTTACTTCTCTTCCATTTGAAGAGGGTGGAGCAGATGATCTCTAAATTCCTTCCCAGATCTAACCTAACAGTTGACTTTTTGAATGTATGTACATATGTATGTTTGCATTTGTCTTTTAAAAAATGTCATTCTTATTGAAGTATAGTAGAATCATAATGTATTAATTACTGCTGTACAACAAAGTATTAATAACTCAGTTATACACACATTCTTTCTCATATTCTTTTCCAGTATTAAAGGATACTAAATATAGTTTCCTGTGCAATACAGTAGGACCTTGTTGTTTATCCATTGCATATGTACAAGTTTGCATCTGCTCATTCCAAACTCCGAATTCAACATGTTTCTGCCCCATTCCCCTTGGCAACCATAAGTCTATTCTCTATGTCCCTGATTCTAACAGCTGAGGTTTTGATTTTTACTTTCAGTTTATATCTCCCAATTGGTTAGGTGTCAGTGCAGGATATGGATGATCATGAGGATGATGATTTTGGCACTTTGCCTCTGTTTCTTTGTGAATAACTTTCCTCAGATTCTAGTAAAGGAATTTCTCTTCTTAGAGGCTGCAAGTGGTTTTCATTCTAAGTACATTCAAAAGTAGGAAAGAACTTAGAGATGATAAAATAAGGTATGCTTCGCAGGCTGGGATTTAAGGGGATTACTGGTCAGTACTCAGTATTTAAGATTGTTGGCTGTTTTAGGGAAATGTGACATGCAACCTAGTTTTAGTAGATATCACAAATCTCAGAGCCCAGGAGAAGAAGCAGGAGCAGAGTTACATGCTTTGCTCTTATGGAGTCAGGGGAAAACCATGAGCAGAATAAATTCCTGAACTCCACGGGAAAAGTGTAGAAGTGAAATTTTGCCATGACTAAGGAGACCCAGGAGCCAGACAAGTGCTCCAGGAGACAAGTGAACAGCTCAGATGCCTGTAACACAGCGGGAAAAATAGAAAGGGTGTGCTTTTTACAAATAATAATACTGTTGCTGCTANAAACCATGAGCAGAATAAATTCCTGAACTCCACGGGAAAAGTGTAGAAGTGAAATTTTGCCATGACTAAGGAGACCCAGGAGCCAGACAAGTGCTCCAGGAGACAAGTGAACAGCTCAGATGCCTGTAACACAGCGGGAAAAATAGAAAGGGTGTGCTTTTTACAAATAATAATACTGTTGCTGCTACTAAGTCACTTCAGTAGTGTCTGGCTCTTTGTGACCTTATGGACTACCAGGCTCCTCTGTCCATGGGATTCTCCAGGTAGGGACCCTGAAGGGGTTGCCAGACCCTCCTCCAGGTGATCTTCCCAACCCAGGAATTGAACCCAAGTCTCCTGTGTCTCTTGCACTGCAGGCAGATTCTTTACCTCTAAGCCAGTGGGGAAGCCCACAAATAATAATAAGTGCTATTTAATGCTTTTCAACTCATACATTGCCATTAAAGATAACACGGCATTGCATTATTCTGATANGCAAAGAGTCAGACACGACTGAGGGACTGAACTGTACTGAACCATGTAAGATAGAAGTCCAACAGCAGGTTAATGGTCTCAACACAGGCAGGCAGAGCCTCATGATGGAGCAGGATAAAGCATCAACTCTCAAAGTTGAGAGTCAGGGCCTGTCCTTGGGGCTGCTCTTGTGGGTTCACAGCAGAGGCTGTGAGTGGATCACTCTGGGCGTGAATGTCCTGATGGAGAACAAGGACATGACCTAGAGGCATATGCAGCCGTGAAGTAACAAGGAGATTGTTAGCAGAGAGGGGCCATCAGACTGTGACTAAACCAATAGATAGACTAGATAAGAAATGGATTGCAAAAATTACAGATGTCCACAGGAGGTATAAATATACAGGAATTGGTCAACCATATCTCCCAGAACAGTTGACTGACTTTTTGATGTCAATACCATGAAGATCCAGAAAATGCCAGGTGGATTTGAAGACTGTTCACTTTCCTGCCATGAAGTCACATGAATACTCTACTCCTACATCCATGATGTCATAGTAAATGGGGCTTTGGAGGGGCAACTGGCAATAACAGAATCTAGACAGTTAATTTCAAGGACTAATTAAGTTAGTTGTTGGAAAACACATGAAATCAGACTGGCCATCTAATTATTCCTATAACTTCCTTTAGTAAATGAGACTTGTGATTAAGTCCAGACTGAAGAAGAATAGTGCGTTTTATATGTTTATTCAAGTTGTAATATGAGTTAAATTTATGATCCCTACATACCACACCTTACCCCCCACCGCACACACAGAGTTCAGTTATTTTTAGCAGAAAGCCTCACTGTCATCTCACATTCAAGATCTACCAAACCCTGAAAATCTGTGCTATTTCAGCAATTCTCCTGTCTCAGTCAGTGGCATCATAAAACAAAAGCCAAACCAAGGAGCTGTTAGTCTTCTATAACCTTCTCTCTTACTCACTCTTTCTATTCCCAACACCCATTCTATAAATCCAGTCTCATAGC
The DNA here is from genome assembly GCA_006410615.1 of Neotragus moschatus. Classification (NCBI taxonomy): domain Eukaryota; kingdom Metazoa; phylum Chordata; class Mammalia; order Artiodactyla; family Bovidae; genus Neotragus; species Neotragus moschatus. Next base: position 147,596 of record SJYA01001335.1, read on the forward strand.
CATCTCTGGTTTCATTTTGCCCACTATAGAGAGACACTAATGTTTGTAGAATTCAGCAAATAGTCACTCACTATTTCTTCACAGAGGTGGAACTGGTGAACAGTATTTGCAGAAAGATTAGAGAGTTAGAATGGACTAGAATTCCCTAAGGTTCATACCATGAAGAACAGGAAAAACTAGACCTTTAAATGCATATATCTATGTAATGAAAGTATAAACACACGATGCATACATATCATACACACCGACTTGTAGGTAGTGGCTAATTCTGAGAGTGGAGGTTGAGGAGCCACAAGATTCTGGTTCTTAACAAATGAGAAATTTGTTATGGTGTAATATTAGCTTATGTTAAATCTAAATAAGTTTGTCTGTTATATTAACTAATGTATTATGTCAGAATGTTTCACAAATAATTTTATTAAAATATTAGTTTGGCTAATGGCAGCCATGAAGATATTTACTTACAAATATTGTTAAGCAACAGTTTTAATACTAATCACAACATTTGGCAGAGAGGTGCTAAAAAAAATTGTAGCATGAATAAACAAGACTTTCACAACATGGAATGATATAGGATTAAGGAAAGGAAGCTGCTTTCTCTAAGGTAATTTGATATCATTAAGAACCAAATTCAGTTGAATACTTATTGAAGATTTTATTGGCTTCACTCAATGATTCATGAATTAGGCAGCATCCATCTACAAAATTGATAAAAGCTCTTAAACTGTACAATGTGGGAGATTTTATAAGCAGAAGGAGAAGGAACAAGGAGGTTACTAGCAAAGAATGAATTGTTTCAGCAAGGGCACCTTCCTTGGGAGATTACAGGGGTCTATCAGGTAGATTACTTGTTTAGTGCTGACCAGGAGATTCCAGACTGAGTGTTTAAGATCACATCCCTGGGAGATGCTGAAACTGCAATTAGGTTAGGTATTTTCTTAGTTTGGTGACATGGACTTAACCTAAGTGACACTATTTGTGGCCTGTTGTTTCTTCTTAAAAATGTTAGAAAAAGGATATCAGTGTCACATAGACCTGGTTTTGAAATACAGTTGGACCCATTCCCAGCTGTGTGACTTCAGAAAAATTCTTTAAACTCTAAGTTTTGTAAGGGTCATATTAGCTATGCCTACTATATAGTGTTTCTCTTACAATATTACAATATTCTGTTTCTCACAACTTAAAGATTTGCTAATTTCTGAAACAAAAAAATAAAATGTTCTGTTAGAAAAACTATTCTGGCAAGGAGGTGTTTTGTTTTGTTTTGTTTTCCACGCCATTCAGCATGCAGGAGTCTAGTTTCCTGACCAGGAAAGAACCATGTACCCTGTATTGGGAGTACAGAGTCTTAACTAGTGAAGTTCAGGTAAGTCCTGGCAAGGAGTTTTTATTGGGTAAAGTGTTTATATTTGGACATGGGACTATGAGAAGTCCCATGGCATGGTTTTAAATTTCTTGCTGGTTCTTATGCTGAGCTAAGAATACAAGTAAATCTTGACTCACCACTTTTCTCATCAGAAGCATCCAGGTGGCTAGGAAGAACTTGACCCCCTTAAGAACTGATGCTAGATTTTATAGTCATGTATTTATTTTAATGCTGAAGTTAATTTTATGGTCAGTCAGGTAGAACTTTCAGTACATTTGGATCCAACTAATATAAATCAATCCCTCTGCTTCCTTTGTGATGTCCTAAATAGAAGAATTCCTTAGGTACTGACATAGATATTTGATCCAGGTGGACCCAAATGATAATGCCATCAGCTTTGACTCCATCAGAGTTAAATAGGCAGGTACCTTCATGACACAACAAAGCTTCAATAGGACAAATTACTTTCTGGGTGTACCACAGGTCATACAAGTAAGTCAGAGGTCAAATTACTCTTTTAGATCCTAAGGATGCAATAACCATAGTGTGAGCTTACTTGCTTTCGTATCTCCACAGCCATGTATCTTCAGTTACAATTTAGATAGTTAAATTCCTGAAATCAACAGAAGAAATTCATCAGTCCTTAAAACCAGCCCCTAAGATCCTGTTTCTTCAATCATATTCAAATTGATAGTCTTTCTAAAATGCAGAGAAAGGGGAGGAGATGATGATTCTTATTTGTATTGATAGACTTGGTGCCTAGCACAGGGCTTGACTGACCTTTCAATATACAGTGGTTTAAATGAATGCTACGGAGAAGGCAATGGCACCCCACTCTAGTTCTCTTGCCTGGAAAATCCCATGGATGGAGGAGCCTGGTAGGCTGCAGTCCATGGAGTCGCTCAGAGTCAGACATGACTGAGTGACTTCACTTTCACTTTTCACTTTCATGCATTGGAGAAGGAAATGGCAACCCACTCCAGTGTTCTTGCCTGGAGAATCCCAGGGATGGGGGAGCCTGGTGGGGTACCATCTATGGGGTCCCACAGAGTCGGATATGACTGAAGTGACTTAGCAGCAGCAGTAGCAAACGAATGCGGAGGCAGAGTGTGGGTAGGTAATACCAACATTAGAGCACAGAAGTGGAAAAGGCATTTCCCCTCCTGCAAATGGATACAGGAACTGAGAGATTAATGTTGGCTAATAACCAATCACATGTGTTCAGGGAATAGAATAAACTCTGGTGAGATTCCAACTAATAAGTGAAAATATTTGCTGAGTTCTGCCTCGTGTGTAGCTTACAGTTAATGACCTCTAGACAATCATCTAGTATTAACTAATCTCATGATTGTAATGATGAATACAGAATGGTTACACATGTGGAAAATTCCCCAAACACCCAAAAGTTCTTTTGATCTTGTTTATTTAACCAAATCTATTATTATACCCTCTACACATTCCATTGAAAATAGAATAGTGTCTATCATTTCCTCAGTGGTCCTGGAAGAATAAATAATGATGAGAGATCATTCTAAGTAAAGAAGGAAAAAAAATACTTTCAAGTAAGCACCAAGAGACTGGGCTTCCTAGGTGGTGCTAGTGGTAAAAAACCTGCCTGCCAATGCAGGAGACATAAGAGATGTGAGTTTGATCCCTGTATCAGGATGATCCCCTGGAGGAGGGCATGGCAACCCACTCCAGTATTCTTACCTGGATAATCCCATGAACAGAGGAGCCTGGCGGGCTACAGTCCTTAGGGCCTCAAAGAGTTGGAGATGGCTGAAGCTACTTAGCATGCATAGCGTGCATGTACCAAGGAACTAATAACGATTGTGAGTTAGAATCACGTGTAATTTTGCCCTCTATTGTCACAATCTGAATAAGTATTACTTTAATGTAATATCTTGTTTTAATAATTAGAAAAGTAAATGTATTTAAAAATCCTCCAATATGGTCCTAAACAGGGCTCCTGAATGTCACTCTCATGGCATAGCTTTTTGCACTTTTCTACTCCTCAGGAAGTCCACTGAGCTCCCAGATGGTGGCATAAATCTGCTTTTGAAAGAGGGGAGGACTTGTTGAACTGGTTCCTCCCAAAGAGAACCACTAGTTATTTTACACCATTCTGCTCTGCCATGTGCCCAGAAGTTTTTCATTAGAACTTGCTGTTTTAGGAAAGCATTTCTTTAAACACCAGACCTACCTACTACCTTAACTGTGCAGCCATAGGCCCAATGAGGGTTTATTAATAAATTCTTCCCCCTCCCACCTGGCTTCTTTGCACTTTGCTGGAGGCCCACAGTTGTTGTTCATGACAACCCACAGCAGAAAGATGTGGAGCTTGAAAAGTCATCCAGCTGTCCTCATAGCCATAAACATGCTCAAAATAGAAGAATTTTGATAATAAAATTTTATTTATGATGATAATAAAATTAATTGATTTTTTATGGTTTTGCATTAAAAAAGTTAATATTATTCATACCCATCCCTACAGAGAGCTCTTAAATATGGTCCTTCATGTAAATTGTGTCCATTAACTTCATCAGAATGTCAGTGCAAATAATCATTCATGTTGGAAAATTTCCCACCTCCATTTCAGACAAGGAGTCTCGGGTTGACCTCAAGAAACAGCCTGTGCATTTGTACCGAAATCATGACTTTTAACAAGCACCCTTTCTATAGACAGAAGAAAACTTGACTGTGTTGACAGGAGCCTGAATAGTGCCCTTGAAAGGCATGCATTTCAGAATCAGAACGCTGAGGAATCCTCCTTTAACTACTTAATATGTAAATTATGTTCTCTCTATACCACCTGTAATGACTGCTGGCTCATTCTGAGCTATACAGTAGAAATGCAGGAGCCCTTTCAAAGCCATAGGTGGTAGCTGCGAGCTGATTTATGATCTAAGGCTTATCTTTCTCTATTATCTGCATCACTTGACAAGCATCCCCTTTCCCTGCTCCTCCATTGTCTCATATCCAACATTTAAGCTCTTGGGACTTCTTTTCCTCTGTGCCTGCCAACAGCACCATTTGCTTCTCTGCAAAAGTATTACCCCAGCCCAGTGATCCAGAAGTCGAATCTCAGTCATTCTGCACAATAAAGATAACAGCTCCTAGCCTGGGGCCTATCTCAAAGCTTTCTAGCCCAGTTGTAAGCGGTGGAGGCTCAGATGCCTCTTCATTCAGCCGCAGTCTGTGTATTTGTTCAGCAACCACGATAAACCTGGAGCAGGAGGTGCTCTGATGGCCAAACAGAACAGCGTGTGGTTTTGGACAAAGCCTAGATTGCTGCGGATTTTCATTCTTAAAAAACTACAAGCATCGCATCCTCTTCACATTCCCATTCCCATCAGGCATATCTATGGGAGACCCAGGAGTCAGTTTAGCTACAATGTCATTTCAAAACTAACACTCGAGGAGGAGGTGTCCAGGCACCTGCCGCGGTTCTAAACCTGAGCCCTCTTTCATCTTTGTTCTTTTTCAGGAGGGAATTTTCGAAAGACTAATGCAGCATTCAGTCTCATGTATACCGTATGCTCCCCTAGTTCTGCAGTTTCAGCTTTGTTTTGGCATTACAGGGTTTGGATTAAATCAGAATGTGAGTTTTAGCTCCAAACCACACCTCTTGGCCCTTGCTTGATTAGTTTAGCCTGTGCCCTTGCTCAACAGCAGGAGGTGAAGTTAGCAGCTCCAGGGAAGCACCGCTCAGGCTGACTCCCCTTTCTCCCACTTCCTCTCATTTGTATTCCAAGGCTGTTCTGAATAAGGATGCTACAGAACCCTTCTATCCATCCACAAGTAAATAAACCTTAAAGCAAATCTTTCAGCACAGATGCAAAGTGCTTTATTGTCATGCATTTTAGGCAAATAACAATGGTGCTTTGTTAAGGATGCACTCCCTGAGATCTTTATTTTACACTGGAAAAATGGAGGCTTCCTGACGGTCCAGTAAGGTCTGTTTCATAATTACGCTTAAATGGAGCACTGAGTAGATGGAGAGGAAGGTGCTTCTGCATGGGGAAACAGGAGTGCTCGGGTTAGTGGTTCATCCTGTCCTGTGGCAGAATGGTTTCCAGCTGCACCTGCAATTTCAGGTTATTTTATTGGGAGACTCACTCACTTCTTCATAGGGACCTCTGGTGGAAGGGGGATTATTCCACAAGCTTCTTCAGTTACTTGTTTAATTACCTTCCTCTTCAGAGTGGGCCAAAAATTAGCTAAGGGATGAGAAGAGGTCAGAGTGGGCCAAATTAGAAAAAAATTAAAAACCATAGGGTCCTTAGTCACCGTGTCATGTCTTTTTTGTTTCAGTCACATAGCTTACTGGGAAACTTAGGGTGTTTTCTCACAGCCAACAAGATCATCACTGCAATTAATTATCCTCAAAGGCAGTGAGGTCCAAAACTATCCAAACCCCCATGCACATTTTTTTTTAATTGGAGAAATTTCAATTACACACATTCAACTGCAGATTTAGACGTTCACTTGTGACTGAACTACAGTATGTCCCATACATGCAAACCTTCAGGTTGTGAATTTTCAAAGATGTGAATGCGCGTTTGCAGGTCTAATCATTTAAGCTAGCTCATGTGTCTAGTGCACATTGTCATGTGTGTGCACCCTCTACAAGCGGCTGTCTTTTATGTACTTTATAGTACTGTATAGAGTACAGTTGAACAGTCTTTTTATTTCAAGCCTAGGATGTCTGGAAGCAATCCTAAAAGCAGTGGTGATATAGCTGGTATTAACTGTACTTTTTAATGTACTGTATTATACTGTAAGATCAAAAATGTTTTCTTCATTTTTTTGTGTATATTTGCTTTTTACATATTATTTGGGTGAAAAGTATTATAAACTTATTACTGTACAGTACCATATAGATGATTGTATTAGTTGGGTGTGTATTAGTGTTAGTTGCTCAGTCGTGTCTGACTCTTTACGACTCTGTGGACCGTAACCTGTCAGGCTGCTCTGTCTGTGGGGTTCTCTAGGCAAGAATACTAGAGTGGATTGCCATGCCCTCCTCTGGTGGATTTTCCGAACCCAGGGATAATATCCACATTTCTTGTGTCTCCTGCATTGTAGGTGGATTCTTTACGGTGGAATTATGGGGGAAGCTGTCCATGGGATTTTCCAGGCAAGAATACTGGAGTGGGTTGCCATTTCCCTCTCCAGGGGATCTTCCGGACCCAGGGATTGAACCCAGGTCTCCCACATTGTAGGCAGACGCTTTACCATCTGAGCCACAAGGGAAGTCCATATTGAAGTATACCTGACACAAAAAGCTATACATATTTAATGTTATAACTCAGTGAGTTTGGGAATGGGTTCACATCCATGAAACCATCACCACCATCAAGGTTATAGACATTTTCATCATCTTCCAAAGTTTCCTCCTGCTCCCTTTTTTGTTATTATGTCTCTCTCTGTGTGTATGTGTGTGTTAAGAACACTTAATATCTACACTGTTAACACATTTTAAGAACATGATGTAATATTGTTAGCTATAGGTACTATGTTGTATGGTAGATCTCAAGAACTTATTTACCTGTATGACTAAAACTTTGTACCCTTTGGCTTTTACCTCTGTAGTTCCCCTTCCCAACACCCCTTGAAACCAGCAGTCTATTCTTTGCTTCTGTGAGCTTGACTATTTTAGAATTCATACAGTATTTATCTTTCTATGTCTGGCATATTTTCCTTAATCTACTGTCTTCCAGATCTGTCCATGTTGTCACAAACTGCAGAATTTCCTTTTTTTTTTTTTTTTAAGGCTGAATAATATTCCATCATGTATATCTACAACATTTTCTTCATCTATTCACCTGTTGATGGACATTTAGGTTTTTCCCATATATTGGCTGTTGTGAAAAATACTGAAATGAACATGGGAGTGAAAATATCCCCCTGAAAAATATAATGAGGTCCTCATTATAGTTCCTTTGTATAAATACCTAGAAGTGAGAGTCCTGGGTCAAATGGTAGTGCTGTTTAATTTTTTGAGGAACTTCTTGAGGCTGTTTCAACTTACATTCTCTTCAACAGTTTTATGCCAGTGTCCCTTCTTCTCCTTATTCTTGCCAATGCTTATCATTTTTCCTCTTGTTTTGTTTTGATAGTGAACACCTAACAGGTATGGTTTTGGTTTTTATTTTCTTGATGATTAGTGACATCCATTAGTTTTTTGTATACTATTGGTCATTTGTATGCCTTTTCTGGAGAAAGTGTGTGAACTAAATCAAGTGTGTGCTAAGTCACTTCAGTTGTGTCTGACTCTGTGCAACCCTATGGACTGTCGCCCACCAGGCTCCCCTGTCCATGGGATTCTCCAGGCAAGAATACTGAAATGTGTTGCCATACCCTGCTCCAGGGGATCTTCTCAGCCCAGGGATCAAACCCGATTATAATACTTTCTAATTTCCCTTACAACCTTTTAGTGTGAAGTTTGTTAAAGGGGGGAAATATTATCTATACTGACACCTAAAGAGTTCATGTTTTCAACTTTGTTTAAGGACAACTGCAAATGTCCATGACTTATGGTATTGATTCAGCAATTTAACAAGAATTTAACAGTTATTGAATTCCTTTTCTGCGCTAGCCACTGGTCTCAAAGGTAACTGCATAAGAGTAAATAGAAAACATTTCTGTTCTTGTGGAACTTAACATTTTGGTGACCACACATCATTCTGATGAAAGCAGATATCTGCGGCTTTCCAAAGTTCTTGTCTGTGGTGATTCATTCAATAGATGCAGAAGCAAAGCTCCTTGCTTCAGTTCCTGTCCTCTCAAGGCTTTTCTGTTTTAATTATTGTGAAATAAGCAGCTTTGTTGAAGAGCTATGCAATCCTGTTAGACAATCTGAGGATTCTTAAAATTGTCAAGGTGTGTTCTTTGTGAATCTGCTGAATTTGAGCCCACGCTTGACTTTTCTTTTTAAGAATAAATGTTATTTGGGGAAAACACTCTTCTAGCATTATCCAGTAAATATTATTTTTTCAAGCATTGAATAGTTAAATATCTTCATTGCTTTTTCTCTTTTACAGCCTTCAAAATTCAACCTCAGACAGGCTGGCTGACTTTTCTAGTACTGAAAAGGATCTGATTCAGAGTTATTTGACAATCAGTACTACATGTTATCTCCTTACTGATTATCTGTATTTTGTGGCAAATCTTACCTTCCATATTATTATAGCTAGGCTTATTTTAGATAAGCGTTGCTTTAATAGACTCTTTAAACTCGATATTCATTGTATACATTGAAGTAATTTGCTACCCAAATATTTCTTTTGAATTCTTATCTGTCTCTTCTTTCCATCCTGTTTCTCTACCTTTAATCTCGATCTCACCAGAAGTTCTGTAGCCGAAATGAGATAGCATAAAGGAATGTCAGTATAAGAGAAATGAGACTAAACTAGCATATTATGGCTTGCATGCTATGAGGGGTAAGGCAGAGGAAGAAATATATTTCAGAGAGAATCAAGGAAAATAAACCAGATCATTTCCTTGTATTTTCAAAATTAAGTTTTCACAATGTGGCACCACTTGTTTTTGTTTTGCTTATTGTTTGTTTTGTCTCCATTAATGGAATATCAAATTAATATTCAAATGTAGCACATCCAAAATCTAACGGTAATTATTTTAGTATTATCTGCCCTTTAGATCATTCACCCTTTGATGAATTCTATAAGTGTGTAAAAGGAATTCACTGTGCAGGACTGTAGCCATGCATAGGCTACAGCCCATTAAATTAATTAAATAATACATTCGTTGAAAATGAACCACAGAGAAACTGAGGTACTTGTTCGAGTCACAGAATTAGTGAGTGGCAGAGCGCAGATTTGAACCAGTTTCCTGGCTTCAGTGCCTGTGCTACTAAATACTAAATACTGTCTCCATAGCACTGCAGACTTTTATATATTTTAAAATATTTTGGAAACGCCTGGGGAGTTTTTAAAAATGTGGATTTCTGGGTTCACTTTCCCATGGTTTCTGATTTGGTTGGCATAAGGTGGTATCAGGAACTTATTTTTAGCAATAGTTCTAAGTAGTTCTGATGGGCAAGGTCCATGAATCATTCTTTGAAAACAGTGGTTTGTAGAAATGGGGAAAAGAATGGTAAAGATTTTAAAAGCCAACGCTCAGAAGTTGAATACCGTGGGCTCCCATAGCTGTGGGCACCTTGTTAAATTCACTTTTCTAACTTCTGCAGTGGAAGGTGGAAGGTGGGATAAGGGTTTTTTCGTTTGTTTGTTTGTTTTGGTGTGTGAGCATTTAGTTCCTTAATCCATTTAAAATGCTAAGTGTGGTGGGACAAATAGTAAGCTCTCAATTTGTGTTCAAAGTTATTAGTGCAGCATGGGTAACTAGTAATTAATTCAAATGTTGTATATATAGATACCACAAAAAATGTAACAGACATGTGTTCTTCCTTGATCCAAAAAGAAAAGTAGATGTTCTGACTTTCATTTATTTCTAACATTCCTTAATTTTCCCCTTACTTTAAGGTAATTTCTCTCAAGTTTTCAACTTTAACTCTTAGGTTCCTGGCTTTCTCTATCTGAAAGAAGAGTAATCTGTTTTTCTCCCTTTTGTATCTCCTGCTGAGTTAACCTGATTGTGTAGCATTAAATTGGGTCACTTGGGGGAAAGAGATGGGGGAGGGAAAAGATAAAAGGCTTTGACAGAAATCTGAGATTAAATTCTCCCGAACTGGTGGAAGTGTCATCCAGGGCTTTCTTCTCTGTGTCTTCCTTTGTGCTAGTGTGGTTATATGACATAAAGGTGAATTATTTAAGTAATGCTGTTTTACTCCTCTTTGCACAATCACCATTCCTTCACTTCTTTCCAGTGATGCCCAAGAAGCCCCTCAGAGAATATGCAGAAGCCTTTGTAGTAGAAAGGAACTGAAAATGCATCAATATTTCTTGATAAATACTGACTGAGTTGCAGGGGGAGAGCGTGGAGTATATCTTTAAATATCCCAATATTATTCTAGTCATCAATTCGGAAAACCCAATACTGTATCATATAATTGGAAGTTTAGTCTCCCATTAAGATGAAAGAATGAAGAAATTCAAAACAGTGCATGAATAGGGAATGCTGCCTTGTAGCCCCATCATATAATTATGATGGGTCCACTGAGTTCTTGTTGATGTATGACTCTTTGAGGTGAAAAAGAAACATATAAGGATGGATGAGGACATGAAAAGAAGGGAATATTAATTGTTTTACTGGAGTACTATCTGGAGCTGCTAAAAAGATATGTGAGTTCCCAACCTAGTTGTAGCAACCTCAATTTAGACTGCCAGGTCCAAGATACTTGGTTTCTATTGTGTCCTTTCAGCAACTCTTTTATGATGTCAGATTGTCTCTCAAAGCCTGGGAAGTGATGTAGTAATGTTGCCTATCTTAAAATTCTTGTGAAGGAAGAAGAAAGGGTTGAAAATTTCCAAAGCTAAATGAGAACTAAATGTGAACTAAACTCATATTTCAACTAAATGAGAAAATATTCTCATTTTCTATTATGACTGTGTCTAGATACTATTGGGAGAAGGCAATGGCACCCACTCCAGTACTCTTGCCTGGAAAATCCCATGGACAGAGGAGCCTGGTAGGCTGCAGTCCATGGGATCGCTAAGAGTTGGACACGACTGAGTGACTTCACTTTCACTTTTCACTTTCATGCATTGGAGAAGGAAATGGCAACCCATTCTAGTGTTCTTGCCTGGAGAATCCCAGGGATGGTGGAGTCTGGTGGGCTGCCGTCTATGGGGTCACACAGAGTCGGATACAACTGAAGTGACTTAGCGGCAGCAGCAGCAGCAGCAGCAGCAGCAGCAATTATTATCTTTCAGTTTATAGGGAAGGAAAAGAAATGCTGTGAATTGATTTGCCTCATCTCAACAGTGTGACTTAATCCCTGTTACTATTCATGGTCATAGGTGTATTAAGCAGTCCTGAAATCAGTTGAACAAATATTTATCATGTTATTTAAACATGAAAAATGTGATATGTAAAAAACAGGAAAACAGAATAACAGTCTAAGTCCTCTGTGCATTTTTTAATTGGCTGTTTTTGTTTTTCTCTTGTTGTTGAGTTGGAGTTGCCCTTTATGTATTTTAGATATTAACTCATTTTCAGATACATTGTTTGCAAATATTTTGTCCCATTCCACTGGTTGCCTTTCACTCTTTGGACTATTTCTTTTGCTAAACGTATGTTTTCAAGTCTTATATAGTTCAGCTTGTCGATTTTTGCTTTTGTTGCCTATGCTTTGGGATCATATTCAAGAAAATATTGCTAAACCCTAAGATTTTTTCCTATACTTTCTTTTAGGATTTTTAAAATTTTAGGTCTTATGTTTATGTCTTTAATACACTTGAGCTAATTTTTACATATGGTGTAAGGAAAGGGTACAATGTCATACTGTTTGCATGCAGTTATATAGTTCTCCAACATTCACTGAAGAAACTGTTCTTTCTCCATTGTATAGCCTTGGCATTCTTATAGAAGATCATTTGACTATAAACATGAGGGTTTATTTTGAGTTCTCTATTTTTTTCCATTGATCTATATATCTAACTTTATGCAGTGTGGACTGCTTTGATTACTTTAGATGTTATAGACTTTAGATGTTATAGATGTAAAGTAATCTAAAGATTACTTTAGATGTTATAGACTATAGATGTCTGTGTGCCCCACCCCTCCGGATTCATATGTTGAAGCCTTAACCATAACTGTGGCTATGTTTATCACTTGTGAGGAAGTGACAGAAATCTGTGAAGGAGTGACACAGATAAAGAGTGTGGAGCCCTGATATGAAACAGATGGTGCTGGAGGAGGATATTGAAAGGGTATGACCATTGATTGATCTGAGAAAAGGACCCAGGCAGTTGGAGGTTTCTTACTCCCTCCCCCATCTCTGAAATGTAACTTCTGCCCACTGTTTGCAGTCAGAGCTCTTCTCTAGGACTCAGCCTAGTGAGGCCCACGTTCAGCTTCTAACTTACTGAACTGTATCGTAATAATAATGTGTTGTTTTAAGCCTCCAAGTTTGGGGTAGTTTGTTTACATCAGCAATAGAAGACTAATATATTAAGCCTATCTCCATATTGGGAGTTTTTCTGCAAATAGAACTCACATAAAGCAATGATCTTAATATGTTGGACTTTAGAGTTTGCGAAGCACCATATGTATCCATCCACCTGTCATTTATTCAGCCAGCTGAATTTTAGTCTTCCCTATGATGATCTCGTCTAGGCTTTTAGGGAAATTAAGTGAATGAAATAGTAATTAGTCTTTTTGGATACTTCGAGGTGGTTACTTTTATTTCCCTTTGTAAGTGAAAATTATTGAGATTATGTTAAATTAAGTGACTTGCCCAGTAACACAAATAGCCCTATCAATGCAATCTCAGGACTATTCCCACTAGAAACCTTAGAAAAATAGCAGATTACGTTTAACTGGATATCTGTTTCTGATATAAATTGAAATTCTGTTGCATTTTTTTCAATCTATTATATGAATATAAACTGAAGCAAGCCATTTATCCTTTGAACATCTATTTTTCTGTGAAAAGAGAAATTAATATTTAAATGAACAATCCAAGGATGAGTGAGATATGGGTAGAGCTCCTTGACATGTGTTGGAGGAAAATGTTTACAAATAAGTGCTAAGATTGTATATATTGCATCATATCAATATTATTTTATACATTAATATAGACACAAGGATATTCTGGGCTCTACATGTATCACTTTTAAAGAACATGGGATTTAGCAAATAATCATTAGTAGGTTGTGCTCAGTTCAGTTCAGTCGCTCCCTCATGTCCGACTCTTTGCGACCCCACGAATCGCAGCACGCCAGGCCTCCCTGTCCATCACCAACTCCCAGAGCTCACTGACTCATGTCCTTTGAGTTAGTGATGCCATCCAGGCATCTCATCCTCTGTCATCCTCTTCTCCTCCTTCCCCCAATCCCTCCTGTCATCAGNTTTTAGCAGCCTGGTCTTGTTCCAGTTAAACTAGTCACCTTTCCATATGCAATCTTTCATTGGCATCGAAAAAAAAAGCATCCTTTTTTTAATCTTTGAAAAAACTTAGCCATACATGCTCTCCTTATTCTATCATTACAGCATAAGCTCAAAGAAATCATATTTATTTCACACAATCTTTTAGTAAAATACTATTATTAATTCCTCTGCCTATTAAAATTTGGTGGAATAGAAATATGAGGTTGTAAAAAGGAATTTAAAAATTATTTGCTGAACCAAATTGGGGGTCATGGAATTGTTGACATAGAAATTTTAAAAAAGAATGCAATGATTTTTTAAAAGCTAAAAAGTCTGACTTTTTCCCAATTATGTATGTTTAAATTGAATGAATATGATTTTAATAGCATAAACATATATATTATTGACTAAACAAAACAAGAATCCTAGGGTTTCACTTTATGACTCATTTAGGAGACAGAAAGAGGAAAAGAAAAATGTAAATATTGAAGGTAAGAGATAGAATGGTGAATAAAGAAAAAGAGAAGTTAGTAAGAAGGGGACTGATAGATAACAGAAAGCTCTGATCAGGAAGAGACAAGACCAGTGAAGGGACGGAGGAAATAAAGCGCACATAAAGGGGGCAAAGAGCCTCTCTCTCCAGACTGCCCAGAAAATATTTCACAGATGCAAAAGAGGAGAATTTGCATCCCTCAGAGGTACTTAAAAATTAGAAAGAGATAATTCAGAAAAAGAAATGGGTTTGTTTCTTGTCAGACTTAATAGCACTTTCTTTCTCATGTGTCAGTTGTGTTAGGCCTTGGGTTGTATAGTTAGAAATGTATCTAACAATCTCTCCCACTGGCCTGTAAACTCTTAATTCATTTTTTAATCTCTCCAGTTCAAAGCCCCTAACCAGAAAGAATGGAAAGACACAATAAAAATCAACAAAGAGAAACTGACAAACCTACAAATGTGGAGAGAGGTTTAATATACTTCTCCCTGAAACAGAACAAACAGCCAGAACTGAAGAGGCAAAGAATTGGAGATTTAAATAACTCATTGAAAGCATAATTAAAAATATATATATAAAGGCTGTGTCCAACAGGAAATAAACATGTTTCAAAGTACACAAAAATTTACTTGAGTAAGGCTACAATAGAAATCTCAACAAATTTCAAAAATGTCAACGTCATAAGGCAACATTGTCAACTACATGTAATAATATTCTAGAAATCAGAAAAACTAAAAAAATTTTTCTTTCTGCCTGTCCTGCATGATGTTAGTTTAAGGGGGAGAGTAAACTTAACAAACAATTTGTATGTTAATAAGAAAATCACTTAGAAATTAGAAAACATTTAGACTGAATAAATATTAAAGCACTATGTATCAGAACATGATGTAGTTAAAGTGGATCTTAGGGAATAATTTGTATTCTATATTTATATAGTTGAAAATATAAAATCATTGTCAAAATCAAAATAGAAGGAATGATTGAGAGACCAAATAATTTAGAAGAAAGGAAATTAAAGAGATGAAAGCAAAAGTTTATGAAATAGAAAAAAGATCACAAATAAAAATTAAAGTAATATGCTAAAAATTATATGTTATTATATTATAGGTTTTATTGGGGGATGCAAGAATGGTTCAACATTTGAAAACCCATTAAAGACATTTAACTGTAAATAGTGAACTGGATGCAAACATTTATGTCTGTTCCTGTCACAAACATACACAAAAATGCCACTAGAAGGAAAAAAAAAAGTGGGAAGTAAATGAGAGAGCAGACAACACGGGGTAAGAGGTGTTAGTGAAATTTTGGAAGCACAAAAGCAAATGAATGAGTGTTTACTGACAGCACATTTGGAAAAGCAGAAATTCCTCTAAGCCTGCAATGAGGAAATTCAAGGAGCAAGGCAATTCAAGAATAAAAACCTTAAAAAAAAATCCTATAAATTAGGAGGACCTGTGAAGTCAGGAATAATCTTTCAGCATTAATATTTAAGAAGCAAAGCCACAGGTCACCTAACCTGTCTGATGCAGTGACACACCTATTCCTTCCCTGCCACAGCAGAGGATGGGAAGTTTTCTTGTGCAGTGACTGGACCACAGGTATTCTCCACTCTTGGGTGCAAGGCCTGGCTGTCAGACTAGGGACAGTTATGCAAACAGGAGGCTTCCCTGGTGGCTCAGTGGTAAAGGATCCTCCTGTAATGCAGGAGTCACAGTAGTCGTGGTTTTGATCCCCAAGTCAGAAAGAGCTCCTTGAAGATGGCATGACAACCCACTCCAGTATTCTTGCCTGGAGAAACCCATGGACCGTGAAGCCTCATGGGCTACAGTCCATAGGATCACAAAGAATCAGACACGATTGAAGAGACTGCATACACAAGACTGTGTGTATGCATGCACACTTATAGACAAAGATTACATGTGACTGTCTCAGTCTCTCTTTCTCCTTTCTGCTCAAAGAATGCAGTCAGCTGGCTTAGATCCCTCCAAGAGAAAGATGGGAAGAGTCATTGATTTGGAGACTGGTTGTTTTGTATGTGCATTTGCATGTATACCTGTTTATGCAGGTGTATTATACACTTACTGTATGTCATACACTACTACCTAACTTAATTTTTATCTAAGAACAGACAAAGATGGAAAAGGTTGGAGCAAGAAGTCTGCAAGTTAGATATTCTTATTTATGATAAAATACAGTATGATCTTGGTTTGTTTCCAAGGCAAACCATTCAATATCACAGCAATCAAGTCTATGCCCCAACCACTAATGACAAAGAAGCTAAAGTAGAATGGCTCTATGAAGATCTGCAAGACTTCCCGGAATTAAAACCAAAAAAGATGTTTTCATCATAGGGGACTGGAATGCAAAAGTAGGAAGTCAAGAGATACCTAGAGTAACAGGCAAGTTTGGCCTTAGTACAAAATGAAGCAAGGCAAAGATTAACAAGAGTTTTGCCAACAGAACACACTGGTCATAGCAAACACCCTCTTCCAACAACACAAGAGGTGACTCTACACATGGACATCACTAGACGGTCAATATCGAACTAAGATGGATTATATTCTTTGCAATCAAGGAAGGAGATGCTCTTTACAGTCAACAAAAACATGACATGGAGCTGACTGTGGCTCAGAACATCAGCTCCTAATTGCAAAATTCAGGCTTAAAGTGAAGAAAGTAGGGAAAACCACTAGGCAATTCTGTTCAGTTCAGTCACTCAGTCGTGTCCAACTCTTTGTGACACCATGGACCACAACACGCCAGGCCTCCCTGTCCATCACCAACTTCTGGAGTTTACCCAAACTCTTGTCCATTGAGTTGGTGATGCCATCCAACCATCTCATCCTCTGTTGTCCCCTACTCCTCCTGCCTTCAATCTTTCCCAGCGTCAGTGTCTTTTCAAATGAGTCAGCTCTTTGCATCAGGTGGCCAAAGTATTGGAGTTTCAGCTTCAACATCAGTCCTTCCAGTGAATACTCAGGGCTAATCTTCTTTAGGATGGACTGGTTGGATCTCCTTTCAGTCCATGTGACTCTCAAGAGTCTTCTCCAGCACCACAATTCAAGAACATCAGTTCTTCCATTTTCAGCTTTCTTTATAGTCCAACTATCACATCCATACCTGACTACTGGAGAAACCATAGCCTTGACTAGATGGACCTTTGTTGACAAAGTAATGTCTCTGCTTTTGAATATGCTATTTAGGTTGGTCATAACTTTTCTTCCAAGAAGTAAGCATCTTTTAATTTCATGGTTGCAGTCATATGGTGATTTTAGAGCCCCCTAAAATAAAGTCAACCACTGTTTGCACTGGTTCCGCATCTATTTGCCATGAAGTGATGGGACCAGATGCCATGATTTTAGTGTTCTAAATGTAGAGTCTTAAGCCAACTTTTTCACTCTCCTCTTTCACTTTCATCAAGAGGATCTTTAGTTCTTTGCTTTCTGACATAAGAGTGGTGTCATCGGCATATCTGAAGTTATTGATATATCTCCTGGCAATCTTGATCCCAGCTTGTGCTTCATCCAGCCCAATTTCTCATGATGTACTCTGCATATAAGTTAAATAAGCAGGGTGACAATATACAGCCTTGATGTACTCCTTTTCCTATTTGGAACCAGTCTGTTGTTCCATGTCCAGTTCTAACTGTTGCTTCTTGACCTGCATACAGGTTTCTCAGGAGGCAGGTCAGGTGGTCTGTTATTCCCATCTCTTTCAAAATTTTCCTCAGTTTATTGAGATCTGCACAGTCAAAGGCTTTGGTATAGTAACTAGGCCATTCAGGTATGAACTAAATAAATTCCCTTATGATTTTACAGTGGAGGTAACCAATAAATTCAAAGGATTAGGTCTGGTAGACAGAGTGCTTAAAGAAATATGGACAGAGGTTTGTAACACTGTATAGGAGGTGGTGATCAAAACCATCCCCAAGAAAAAGAAATGCAAAAAGGCCATGTGGTTGTCTGAGAAGGCCTTATAAATAGCTGAGAAAAGAAGAGAAGTGAAAGACAGAGGAGAAAAGGAAAGATATGCACAACTAAATGTAGAGTTCCAGAGAATAGCAAGGAGAGGGAACAGTGCAAAGTGATAGAGAAAAACAATAGAATGGGAAAAGCTAGAGATCTCATCAAGAATTAGAGATACCAAGGAAATATTTCATGCACAGGTATGGGCACAAGAAAGGACAGAGAAGCAGAAGAGATTAAGAAGTAGCAAGTCTACACAGAATAATTATACAAAAAAGGTCTTAATGACCTAGATAATCACAATGGTGTGGTCACTCATCTGGAGCCAGACATCCTGGAGCGTGGGTCAAGTGGGCCTTAGGAAGCATGACTATAAACAAAGCTAGTAGAACTGATGAAAGTTCAGTTGAACTATTTCAAATCCTAAAAGATGATGCTATTAAAGTGCTGCAACCAATATGCCAGCAAATTTGGAAAACTCAGTGGTGGCCACAGGACTGAAAAAGATCCATTCTCATTCCAATCCCAAAGAAGAGAAACGCCAAAGAATGTTCATATTACTGTACAATTGCACTCATTTCACATACTAGCAAGATTATGCTCAGAATCCTGCAAACTAGGCTTCAGTAGTACGTGAACTGAGAACTTCTAGATGTATAAGCTGTATTCAGAAAGGGCAGAGCAACCAGAGCTCAAATTGCCAAAATCCATTGGATCATAGAAAAAGTAAAGGAATTCCAGAAAATTTTCTGCTTCATTGATTATGCGAAACTGTTGACTGTGTGGATCACAACAAACTGAGGGAAATTCTTAAAGAGATGGGAATACCAGACCACCTTATCTGTCTCCTGATAAACCTGTATGCAGGTTGTGAAGCAATAGTTAGAACCAGACACAGAACAATGGACTGGTTCAAAGATGGAAAGGCGTATGTCAAGGCTGTATATTGTCACCCTGCTTATTTAACTTACATGAGGAGTACATCATGTGAAATGCCAGGCTGGATGAAGCACAAGCTGGAATCAAGATTTCTGGGAGAAATATCAATAATCTCAGATATGCAGATGATAACATTCTAATGGTAGAAAATAAAGAGCCTCTTGATGAAGATGAAAGAGGAGAGTGAAATCACTGGCTTAAAATTCAACAGTCAAAAAATGAAGATCATGGCATCTGGTCCCAACACTTTATGCAAATAGATGAGGAAAAAGTGCAAACAGTGACAGATTTTCTTTTCTTTGGCTCCAAAACCACTGCAGACAGTGGCTGCAGACATGAAATAAAAGATGCTTGCTCCTTGGAAGCAAAGCTATGACAAGCCTAGACAGCATACTGAAAAGCAGAACATCATTTTGCCATCAATGGTCCATATAGTCAAAGCTATGGCTTTTCCAGTAGTCGCATTCAGATGTAAGAGTTTGACCATAAAAAAAGGCTGAATGCTGAAGAATTGATGCTTTTGAACTGTGATGTTGGAGAAGACCTTTGAGAGTCCCTTGTACAGCAAGAAGATCAAACCAGTCAATCCTAAAGGAGATGAACCCTGAATATTCATTGGATGTACTGATGCTGAAGCTGAAGCTCCAATACTTTGGCCACCTGATGCAAAGAGCCAACTCTTTGGAAAAGATCCTGATGCTGGGAAAGATTGAGGGCAGAACAAGGAAGTGAAACAGGATGAGACGGTTGGATGGCATCACTGACTCAGGGCACATGAGTTTGAGCAAACTCAGGGAGATAGTTAAGGATAGGGAAGCCTGATGTTCACAAGGTTGCAAAGAGTTGGACATGACTTTTGACTGAACAACAGCATAGGCATTAAATAAAATGATTCTAAATGTGTGATCATTTATTCATTGATTCTTTCAACAGATAAATATTGATCAATATTACATTCAAGGTTTGTAAAAATATGCCTGGCATTGCTTTTTAAAAGGATGATAGACATGATCTTAGAAGACAGGAAAAATCAAGTAGACATTGACTTTATTATCTTTATAGGAATTGGTTAGAAACAGATTATTATCTATTTCAAGAAACTCAATGTTACTCATATCCCAATATTAGTTGCTTCTATTACAGAATAGTGTAGAGAGAAAAAGTATGAATTTTCATGTGGTTGTGTGGTTTTTAACAACTAAATTAGAAATTGAGTAGTTTATTCCTATAAAAGATACATGTTTTGAATCTGAGGAATTGTGCTGTATTTTTTAGCATTAGTATCTTTTATTTATCATAAGATAACATTGCTTACAATTCAAAGTGAATCACAAATATAATATCATTGGCTTCTTGCAACAAATCTTGGAGGTAGTTGGGGAAAATGGCATTATTTTTATTCACAGATCTTCAAACAGTGCAAATGGCACTTTTAAGTACTGGATTTGAAATTGGAATGTGTGGCCCATGAATCAAGGTAAATTGGAAGTGGTCAAACAGGCAGTGGCAAGAGTGAACTTCAACATTTTAAGAAAGAGTGAACTAAAGTGGATGGGAATGGGCAAATTTAATTCAGATGACCATTATATCTACTTCTGTGGGCAAAAATCCCTTAGAAAAAAGTAAAGTAGCCCATATAGTCAAGAAAAGAGTCTGAAATACAGTACTCGGTACAATCTCAAAACAGCAGAATGATCTTGGTTCGTTTCCAAGTCAAACCATTCAATATCACAGTAACCCAGGTCTATGCTCCAACCACTAATGACAAAGAAGCTGAAGTTGAATGGTTCTACGAAGACCTACAAGACCTTCTAGTTCATGGGGTTGCAAAGAGTTGGACACAACCGAGTGACTAAACAATGACAACAACAAACAGTAAAATTGGCACTTTTAAATATTGGACTTGAAATTGAGAGGTTCAAGTTGGGAGTCTTGATTTTGTTGCAAGAAGTACTATGAATCTGGGTGAGCACTTTCCATGTCTGGACCTCTGCATTCCTATCTATCAGATAAGAGGTTTAAAATTGTGTTTTTCATGGCAGTCTAATGTCTATAATCTGACAAATAAAACTTCGCTAATGAGAAATTGTACCAGTTGGTCCCCAAACTGTCACTTAAAAATATTCTTAAAAGGTTTAAAATTCTGCAGTTATTTTGTGTATTTCCCATCCTTCTTTCCCTATCTCACCTCCAGCCTTTCTCTTTCCCTCTCTCTTCTTTCCTTCCTTTCTAAACATTAGGTTTGATAAATCATAGGGAGAAAAGTCCCCAAAGAGAGCAGCTTCTGGGTTGGTTGATTCAGCCACTCAGTGATGACAGCACTGGGAACTTGAATTCTTGTCAAGGTTTTACTCTTCATTCCTCAACATGTTGACTTGTTTTTGGCTGGCATCCCTTCTGTCTTACAAGATAACTGTGACAGTTTCATGGAAATATGAAAACATGACAGTGTCCAGTAGAAGAAGGGAGAGAGCTATTTCAGTATGCTTCTTTGTATATGAAAGAAAACCACCAACACCACTGTGTCTCTTTCCAAACTTTCTGTGGGTCATTGCTTCACATATTTATGCCTAATTCATTAGTGGCAAAGAAAATGGAATTATCACAAATGGATTGGACTAGTTAGAAAACACCCCTCCCCTCTGGAGCAAAGGCTACAGCCCCTCTTTCTTGCTACATGTACCTTGAGGAACATTTTGTCTTTACATATGGGATTAACTTCCTCTCTTACTCTACTGCGTCTGTACATGCTGATCTTTCACTTGGAAATTCCATTCCCAATTATCTGTCAGGAAAATATTCTTCTTTAAAAACACATGTTGCATGTTAATTTTGAAGGAATTATGGTGATGAAGAATATAACCATGTAAGTTGGTACACTGAAATATAAATGGTATTTTAGAAATTATGTTTACTATCTGAAGAAAAAACATTCTCTCAGTAAAAACAAATCTGAGAATATGAGAGCAGTGGAAAAACAAGTCTTTGAACATCAAATAGTGCCAATAAGATATAATGGGAAGCAAATACTCTGGTTCCTTGAAGAATCTAGGTCACCAAAACATAGTATTTGCACTTCCACAGACAGAAACAAGTAGCATCAAGATTTTTGGTCAGAGGCATTCAAAGACTCAAAATTAGGTTATACAGGACACCAAAACACTCCTCATACTATAATGATGTGGCAAGCCACAAAGGAGGATGTACCTGCCCACTGCAAATACAGCAGGTGACCAGCTTAGAGGAAACCTGAGTAGAGTTGAAGGCGGGAACAAAGCAAATGGTATGTATGTATTTATTCATACCTAATTAACTGTCTAAACACCTGCATACCTAGCTGCCTACCTACCTGAACAGGATCTACCACAGCTGGGAAATGACAGACTTCATGTTTCATCCTCTCGTCTGGCTGACAGTGTACATGAACAGACATGGACAGATTTATCCTGCCTCACTTCCTTTTCTTTTCAGATATCATTGAAGGAGGAATTTGTTCAGCCAGCAATCTTTGTAGATTGAATTGGGATCATAGCCACTGTGACAAGTCATTACCATGACCAAACCCATCTTTTCAGTTACTTATGAGGCCTGAGAAGGTGTGAATCACCTGGTACTTGAGTCACAGGGAGGTTATCTGCATCTTGTCCAGGCATCCCTCTTTGATCCTGCCCAGCTGTGAACGCAGTTATCTTCTTGCTCTGTATATTCTCTGACTAGTTGTTATTCTGTGTTTTGTACTGATTTTTTTTTTTTTTGCTTACATACTTTCTCCTTAATTTCCAGAAGATAGTGAATATCATGAGGCTCTAATCATTTTTTATCCCTAAAAGTTTTTAAAATAGTGGGTGCTCAACATGGGGATTAATCTCACCACACTCCATGGCTGCATTCAAGCAGCTAAGGAACCTGGAGAAAATCACACAACCATAATGATTGGCTCTACTTTATGACCACAGACCACAGGGGGGCTTTTAGTGCCGCTCAAGAATCCTACTATAATCTTGCTTGTTATTTCCCTGAGGAAATAGAAGTCATAGAAGAGAACGTCCACATATGCCCTTTCACAATGGGCCAAATTACCTGTATCCATTTACTATGCATTCCCTTCTTTCACAACTGATGAGCCATTTGAAGCTCCATACTAACTTGAACACTGGATCTCACCCTCTCCTGTCAAGGGTTTTGGGTCTGGAAGTGACCTATTTCTCTATATCGTCAGTATTCCCCTCTGCACTGAAACTTTATCATTAGCACACAAATATGTTTCCTCTTCCATGAAGAAAAACCTTCCTTTTCTCCACATTCTTCTCAAGCCACTGCATCATTTTTCTGTTCCCGTGATAGCAAAGCCCTTCCTAATAGAAAATATTGTGTCTTCTCACTGCCTCCATTTCATTACTTTCACATTTAGGTCAACTTTCTGTCAATACCACACCACTGAGAGAGCTCTTGTCAAGGTGACCCCTAACTGCTAAATAGGGTCCTCATCATGTGTGATCTACCAGTTACACTTTCCATAATTGATCATCCTTTTTTTCTTAAGGCATTCTTAGCACTAGGTTGGAGAAGGCAATGGCATCCCACTCCAGAACTCGCCCGGAAAATCCCATGGACGGAGGAGCCTGGTAGGCTGCAGTCCATTTGAGGATCGGACACGACTGAGCGACTTCACTTTCACTTTTCAGTTTCATGCACTGGAGAAGGAAATGGCAGCCCACTCCAGTGTTCTTGCCTGGAGAATCCCTGGGATGGGAGAGCCTCGTGGGCTGCTGTCTAATGGGGTTGCACGGAGTCGAACACAACCGAAGTGACTTAGCAGCAGCAGCAGCACTAGGTTTCTGGATTTTGCTCTTTCTCACTTTCTGTTCCCTTGACTAGCTCTCATATGGGTCCTTCTCTCCCCAGCCATAGTTACTGACAGCACTTCAGGCTGTGTCATGTGTCTGCTTGTCTTTTCTGGCAAAATTCACCCCCCAAAATGCCTTATTCAGAGTCATGGCTTCTGTCTGAGTCTGCTTGGAGTGCTACAACAAAATACCCAAGACTGAGTGGCTTAAACAATATACATTTATGTCTCACAGTTCTGGAGGCTGGGAAGTCCAAGATCGAGGTGCCAGCAGATTTGGTTTCTGGTGGGAGCCCTCTTCCTGGCTCTCGCATGTATCAGTGGAGAAGGAAATGGCAACCCACTCCAGTATTCTTTCCTGAGAAGTCCCACAGACAGAGGAGGCTGGAGGTCTACAGTTCACGGGGTCACAAGAGTTGGACATGACTGAGCGACTAAACTACCACCACCACCACATGGATGAGGAGGAGGTCTGTCTTCCTTGTCTTGAAAAGACACTAATATTATCCCGGTGACTCCACCTTTATGACCTCATCTAAACTTAATTCCCTCCCAAGTCCTTGACTTCTAATATGTTCACACAGAGTTTGGGCTTTAATATGTGAATTTTGGTAGTACACAAACATTCAACCCATAACACATATACATATATATAGTTAGCCCATAATCATATATTTAACTGCCATTTGACATCTCCAAGTGTGTTCCTGGCCTCCTATTATGTATTCTTACGCTCCTATGTTCTCCACCCACCCAAGCCACATCAGATCTCTTTTGACTCTTTGAGGAAGCCAAGCAGCTTCAGCAGTAGGGACTTTCTTTTCTTTGCCTAGAATTGATCTTCTTCCACAAAAGCATGGCTTACTTTCTCCTTTACTTCAAATCTTTGTTCAAATATATTATTGTCAGAAAGCTCTTCCTGTCAGCTCTCTATAAAATCTGGTCCATTTACTTCCCATGCTTTACTTTTCTTCAAAGCACCTTTCCTCACCTGCATATATTATTTTCCTTTATTATCTCTCCTTCCCACTACTTCTTGAAAGCAAGAACTTTGGCTGTTTTGTTCACTGCTTTGTTCTGTGTGCTTTGAAAAGTGGCTAGTCCCTGGTAGATGCTCAATACATATTTGTTTAGGGAGGTAATGAGTGAAGAAAGTGTTGAATGATTGTACAGTTGATGTGTCAAGGGATTGAACATCACTGAGAAGGCAGAGCATGGATTGTAGAATCACCGATTTTTGCAGCTGAAAGGGAATTGAATGATCCAATTGAATTTCCTTACATTGAATACTGAGAACTTAAAACTCAAGAAGTTGCGGAAACTGGTTCTACCTTAAAGAGCTAGAGTCAGAAACAGTTCTGTTAATTTGTCGGTACCTGAGACCCTCATTCTATTTTTTTTTTTTTTTTTAATATATTGTGCTGAGCTTTGGCTGCTGATAGTTTAATTTTATTGAGGTCTCTATACTTCAGTTAAAATCTATTCATATAAATTTTTATTGAGCTGAGAATGAAATATACAATAAATATATATATATATGATGTTTAGATTGTCTCAAACTTTGTCTTGCTGAAATACCCATCATTTTTCCTTCTTCTTTTTTTTTTTTATTTTACTATATCTTAATGTCCCTAGCCCTTTCCTTTTCTCACTATATGTGCTAATATATAGTAATATATCTATTACCATAATTTATTCTACCATTTTTATTGTGCTAACTTCTGGATCTGTATCTTAAATCCACATTTTCCTTTTGAACTCTAGACTTACCTTTTAGGAATTTGTGTTCAGATGTCCAGTACAAACTGAAGATGTTTCAAACTTAACCTTATCATCTCCTGACTCTTTTACCAGGTTCTCGACCCCAGCATCTCCCTTTAACAAGCCCATTCTTTTTCCTGTATTTTTTGGACCATGGCTGGCAGCATGATTAAGTCAGCAAAGCACTGATTAAATTGGTAAAACAGCTTTGGAGGAATTACCCTTGAATATTTTCTCTTGCTTTTCATCCATTTTGAGCTATTGTCAAATATGGATGTTCTTTTTTTTTTAATGTTTGGTCTTTATTTGAGGTCTTTTACACTAAATCTGGATACAGTTGCAAATCTGAAATTCTTGGATAACAAATCATTCTGAATATAGTATGACGTATAGTTGAAAACTTGAAATTTTATGTTCATCATTTTTATGTCCTCTAAATTTTTACAAATAGAATTATTATTGAAACATTGCAAACATCTCTCTTTCCCCTCTCTTTCAGCAGGGCTTTCTTTACCATTTATCAATCACACTGTTACCTTTTCAGAAGGTTAAAGGCCATTTGAGGGAACTCTTCTGTCATCTTTGAACTAAATCAGTTAATAGCTACACATTCTTTCGAGATACAGAAAGATGCTGCATGGATGTTCTTTGTTCATAAATCTCCCCTCAGTCTTTCTTTCTTTTTTCTTTCCTAAATGCCACATTCCCTGCATCAGCTTCTCATGTCTCTTTCTTTCATGACTGCATCAAGTCTCCATCTAGGATATATGTTCTTCAAGTGTTCCACAGTGTTGCACATCTTTCTAAAAACCAAAACTTATTATGTCTTGATCCTTCTTAGAATTCTTTAGTAGCTCCCTATTGCTTCCTGAAATAAAATATCAAGGTCTTAATATGACACAAAGTACCCTTTCTGATTTGGCTCCTGCTACTTTTCCCACCCTTTCTCCTTTCCAGCTGTGTTGAAACCTGCAGGTGTCTGCTTATGCCTTGAACTCTCACCCCTTCTTGGAATTTGCTTGACTGCTCTGTCTGCTTCTCCTTCTTGTAAGCTAGGATCTACCACTTTCAAGGAGCATTTTTTCCCCTAGACTGGGTTTAAGTCTGTCCTTTGGTGCTCTTGTTGTACCTCTCCAGACACTCCTAATAGCATCACTGAATTTCATAGTAGGTATCAGATTACCTGTTGAACTCTTCCATTGGATTGTAAGATGCTTGTGGACTGGGCTATGTTCATATCTTTTGCTGATTTAGTATTTAGAAGGCTGTCTGGCACATGAATGGTGATTGCACAAAGAACTGAACGAGAGGTCTTCAGAACAGCATCTTTTCCTATGTGCACTGGCATTCATCATATTTGATGATAATGAGTGTGAGAGAGCATCAGTTCACCTCTGACTTGCCTCACTTTGGCTTTGCCGCACTATAGTGCTTCCCTGGTTTTGATCATAATTAATATGATTCAATCATAGTTGCTATTTTAATAGCACTTAAATTTTATGTAATATATAGAGATACATTTAAAAATTCAACTTCCCTCAAATAAAGAAAATTAATGAGATTATGATGATTACATTTCTACAAATGAAAATACTGAGAAATAGAGAGGAAAACTGACTTGTCCAAGGTCACACAAGTGGAAGTCACAAATTGGGAATCTGAAACCAGTTCTTCTGAGTCTTTGTTAGTATCAAGCAAGCATCTCTCTTTGGCTCTAAGCACTTTATTTATAGTGTTTGAAAAACATCATTTTACTTCATATATTCCTGTTATTCAGAGAGAAAATTTCAGAGAAAAATCCTCTATTGCCTTAGAGTTTAAGAGCAGAGGGAAACTGAGAATAGTTTTATAGTGATGTTTTCATTTGAAGGATGATGGGAGGAGAAAGAAGAGAAAGCATAAGAGAAAAAAAGACTGTGTATAAAAGGGATTTTTTTTTGATATTAAGGGATGCATGTGTTCAATTTGAATATCAGACACAAAATTGTCCTCTGTACAAAAACTTATCAGAGCTCTAAAATTTCTTTACCACTTGTTTCTCATTTGGTTTTCTCAAGCTTCTTACTGTTTTAGATAGAACAAATAACCTGTTACTTGAAGACAGCTTCTCTGGTGATATTTTAGAAAATAATAAATTGAGTACCAGAAGTTACATAAGAAGTCCTATTTTTATGAGACTGTTTTTAGGATAGATTTTGCAGGCTGTAAAAATTATTCAAGCTTCACATCTAAACAAATATTCAAGCCTTTGATGTATTTTCAGTTGTTCAAAAGGTTAAGTAAACATTCTGTATTATTTCTGCATATCTTTTTCTTTATAGTTAGTGTTGCCACCAAGGACCCAATTTCTAGCCACAAGGCAGGGCAGAAGGCTTGCGGCCAGTGCTACAATCAATGCTAATGTTGCTCTTTAGCCAGCTAGAAATTGGACCTGGGTATTTCTCTGGAGTCTGAAATCCTCAGGTCATAACACTAACATCTCCCAGCACACAGCCCAATCTTATTTAACCTTGCTTCTGGGCATTGTACATTTTAAAACTATTTCACTTTCTTGAACAGGTCTCCAACTGACTTATGTAGTGAGTATGAAGTTCTTTTTTTGTGTAAAAGAAAATATAGTGTAAGAAATGAGCAATAAGTTAATAGGAATTAGGTGTGTGCACATACATTGAAATAAATGGTGTGGAGACCTTTATCTTAATTTGTTAAGAATCAAATGGCTGATTACAAATGGATGCTATGGATAATTAAATTTCAAATGTATTTAATAACTAAAGTGGATGTGCAGTTTCTTATTTTGAAGTTTTTTGCTTTTAATTGCTGGCAAATCATCATCATTTTGGAGTAAAAATAGATTTATTGAAATCCTTATAAAATAGAAACAGCTTCCGTTGTTCTCTGTCACACAAAAAAGGTATGTTTGATTGTTATCTACAGCTAACAGCAGGAATAGAGTAGGTATTTATGGATCAGCTGTAATAATGAATAGCTGATGAGTTTAACTCATGTTTTGGTGAATCAAGCCTTCTCATTGGCTCCTCCCAGAGGTGTTTCTTTGTCGTGCTTATCTAGCAGTTGTAGTTTTTTTTTGCGGAGAAGGCAATGGCACCCCACTCCAGTACTCTTGCCCGGAAAATCCCATGGAAGGATGAGCCTGGTGGGCCGCAGTCCATGGGGTCGCTACAAGTCGGATACGACTGAGCGACTTCACTTTCACTTTTCACGCATTGGAGAAGGAAATGGCAACCCACTCCAGTGTTTTTGCCTGGAGAATCCCAGGGACGGGGGAGCCTGGTGGGCTGCCGCCTATGGGGTCGCACAGAGTCGGACACGACTGAAGTGACTTAGTAGTAGTAGTAGTAGTTTTTTTGAAAATTAAGATTGAAACGAATTGGATCTTTTTTTTCCAAAGAAGAGTATATCAGTCTGAAAGATCATTTGGAGATATATTTCCAGAGCACCTAATTGATCCTGGTGTCTATGGTGGCTAAGGTCAGAAATCTCCAAACGTATTAGTCATATTTTGATGCAATTCTTAGGTCAAATTGCCAGCATCCACTGGATCACGGGAAAAGGAAGAGAGTTCCAGAAAAACATCTATTTCTGCTTTATTGACTATGCCAAAGCCTTTGACTGTGTGGATCACAATAGACTGTGGAAAATTCTGAGAGAGATGGGAATACCAGACCACCTGACCTGCCTCTTGAGAAACCTATATGCAGGTCAGGAAGCAACAGTTAGAACTGGACATGGAACAACAGACTGGTTCCAAATAGGAAAAGGAGTACGCCAAGGCTGTATATTGCCACCCTGCTTATTTAACTTCTATGCAGAGTACATCGTGAGAAATGCTGGGCTGGAAGAAACACAAGCTGGAATCAAGATTGCTGGGAGAAAGATCAATCACCTCAGATATGCAGATGACACCACCCTTATGGCAGAAAGCNGTTGTTCTCTGTCACACAAAAAAGGTATGTTTGATTGTTATCTACAGCTAACAGCAGGAATAGAGTAGGTATTTATGGATCAGCTGTAATAATGAATAGCTGATGAGTTTAACTCATGTTTTGGTGAATCAAGCCTTCTCATTGGCTCCTCCCAGAGGTGTTTCTTTGTCGTGCTTATCTAGCAGTTGTAGTTTTTTTTTGCGGAGAAGGCAATGGCACCCCACTCCAGTACTCTTGCCCGGAAAATCCCATGGAAGGATGAGCCTGGTGGGCCGCAGTCCATGGGGTCGCTACAAGTCGGATACGACTGAGCGACTTCACTTTCACTTTTCACGCATTGGAGAAGGAAATGGCAACCCACTCCAGTGTTTTTGCCTGGAGAATCCCAGGGACGGGGGAGCCTGGTGGGCTGCCGCCTATGGGGTCGCACAGAGTCGGACACGACTGAAGTGACTTAGTAGTAGTAGTAGTAGTTTTTTTGAAAATTAAGATTGAAACGAATTGGATCTTTTTTTTCCAAAGAAGAGTATATCAGTCTGAAAGATCATTTGGAGATATATTTCCAGAGCACCTAATTGATCCTGGTGTCTATGGTGGCTAAGGTCAGAAATCTCCAAACGTATTAGTCATATTTTGATGCAATTCTTAGGTCAAATTGCCAGCATCCACTGGATCACGGGAAAAGGAAGAGAGTTCCAGAAAAACATCTATTTCTGCTTTATTGACTATGCCAAAGCCTTTGACTGTGTGGATCACAATAGACTGTGGAAAATTCTGAGAGAGATGGGAATACCAGACCACCTGACCTGCCTCTTGAGAAACCTATATGCAGGTCAGGAAGCAACAGTTAGAACTGGACATGGAACAACAGACTGGTTCCAAATAGGAAAAGGAGTACGCCAAGGCTGTATATTGCCACTCTGCTTATTTAACTTCTATGCAGAGTACATCGTGAGAAATGCTGGGCTGGAAGAAACACAAGCTGGAATCAAGATTGCTGGGAGAAAGATCAATCACCTCAGATATGCAGATGACACCACCCTTATGGCAGAAAGCAAAGAGGAACTAAAAGGGCTCTTGATGAAAGTGGAAGAGGAGAGTGAAAATATTGCCTTAAAGCTTAACATTCAGAAAACTAAGATCATGACATCTGGTCCATCACTTCATGGGAATAGATGGGAAAACAGTGTCAGACTTTGTTTTTTTGCACTCCAAAATCACTGCAGATGGTGATTGCAGCCATGAAATTAAGATGCTTACTCCTTGGAAGGAAAGTTATCACCAACATAGATAGCATATTCAAAAGCAGCGACATTACTTTGCCAACAAAGGTCCATTTAGTCAAGGCTATGGTTTTTCCAGTGGTCATATATGGATGTGAGAATTGGACTGTGAAGAAAGCTGAGTGCTGAAGAATTGATGCTTTTGAACTGTGGTGTTGGAGAAGACTCTTGAGAGTCCCTTGGACTGCAAGGAGATCCAACTAGTCCATTCTGAAGGAGATCAGTCCTGGGTGTTCTTTTGAAGGAATGATGCTAAAGCTGAAACTCCAGTACTTTGGCCATCTCATGTGAAGAGTTGACTCATTGGAAAAGACTCTGATGCTGGGAGGGATTGGAGGCAGGAGAAGAAGGGGATGACAGAGGATGAGATGGCTGGATGGCATCACTGACTCGATGGATATGAGTTTGAGTGAACTCCAGTAGTTGGTGATGGACAGGGAGGTCTGGCATGCTGCAATTCATGGGTTCGCAAAGAGTCGAACACGACTGAGTGACTGATCTGAAGTGAACTGAACTGATACAGTTCTTATCTGTTAAAGAGATCCTGACTGAAGGGTAGACCAGAGGTTGAATTAGAGACAGTATTGTTCAGTGGTTGTAGGATGGAAGTGAAAATTAGCATTCCATTTACAGGATTTACTTATTTAATATGGATCATTTAAATCACATGCAGTGACTCTCATGGGTTCATTTGTTAAGCAATTGCTCTGGTAAACTTTCAGTGAGTAACTCCGCTTCAATGACCACAGCAGGAGAAGCCTGACTCAAACTGAGATAGTCAGAATCTCCTTCATAGAGGAACTGAGCTGGAGAAAGGCAAGGAAGGATAGAAATGGTGGAATCAAAGTCACTTGATGGTAACATTTCCTTGAATTCCTGCCACAGCAGCCTCTAATGTTGCACGCCTTCCTTCCTTAAAGCAAGAGAAATAGTCTCTTTCCATTTTAGAATTTTCTGAGAATAATTGGAGTCTGTTTTTTTTGTCTGAACTGGTTCAACCTATTCTTTGCTTAAATAAGGTATAGAATATGGCTAATTAAGAAACTTAATTTTCATATAACAGTGAAATATTTTAACTCACAAGAGATATTAATTTGCTAAAAATTATTGCTGTGAGACACAATTACTCATAAAATTGGAGGTAAACAAATTGTGAAGAAGCTAAATTTATCCTGGAGTTTTATGTCACATTTTTCTGGACTCTTTACTACCATCCTTCTTCTACTCGTACTCCTCAAAAAAATTTTTTTTTCTTTTTTAAAATTTTACATTGTTTTTATTTATTTATTTATTTTTAACACCAGAGACTTTTTGTACTGGGGTATAGCCGGTTAACAATGTTATGATAGTTTCAGGTGGACAGTGAAAGGACTCAGCCGTGCATGTATATGTATCCACTCTACCCCAAATGCCCCTCCCATCCAGGTTGGCACATAACATTGAGCAGAGTTCCATGTGCTCTATGATGGGTTACTCTTGGTTACCCATTTTAAATATAGCAGCACGTACATGACCTTATCCATTGGTATAAGTGACCCTATGCCTCAAATGCCTCACAGTTTGGGTTTATGTCTGTTGCACTGGAGTAATTACTAACGACTCCTCCCTTTTCTTTCAAAAGTCCCTCAGTTTATGGTTGTCTTTCTTAAATGTTTTTAATAGCCTTGATAGAAACTTCTACTATGAAGAAAAGTTGAGATGATCAAGTGATCATCAAATTATTGAATTTTTCAACCATCTGGGTTTTAAAAGAAAATAGATATAAAGACCTCATACAATTTCTCTATCAACAACAACAACAGAACAATATGATTTAAAAATGGGCAGAAGATTTGAATACACATTTTTCTAAAGTAGACATACAGACGTCAACATAAAAAGATACTCAACATCACTAATCACCAAGGAAATGCAAATCACAGCCAAAATACGGTATCACCTTATACTTGTTAGAATAGCTATTATGAGCAAGGCAAAAAAAAAGATACAAAATGCTTGTAAGGGTGTGGAGAAAGGGAATCCTTGTACACTGTTGATAAATATGTAAATTGTGTGATCTGGAAAGTATCCAATTATTGAAATAGCTAAAGTCATATTTTAATTAAGCTACTTTCTGATATCTGTGAAAATTTTCTTCATCCCATCGTGCATGTGTGCTAAGTCACTTCAGTCATGTCTGATCTTTGTGACCATAGCCAGGGACTATAGCCTGCCAGGCTCCTCTGTCTATGGGATTCTCCAGGCAAGAATACTGGAGTGGATTGCCATGTCCTCCTCCGGGTCATCCCATTGTAACTTGATCTTATTTCTTTGAAACTTTTCTGCCTTAGCTTCAATTTTAAACATGTCAGTATTTTTATAGGGTCCAGTAATAGCTTATTCAGAAATAGGACTTTAACAACAACAAAAAAGAAAGTCTGGCTATCCAGTCATTGAATTTTGGGTATAAAATAAACTGAAAACTTTTCTTTAAAGACAGCATTTCCATAAAAATGGTAGAAACTATTGCCCTTCTTTGGAAATACATGTATTTGCTAATCTGCCAAGTAAATCTACTGTTTCCACTTGCCTTTTTTCTGTATTAAATGTTGATAAATAGAGCACAACAGCACCTGCAAAATACTGCCCCTTAATTCTCTGTGCAGTTTTCTTTATTGCAGATGTCTATCTTTAAACAGACCTGATGAGCTTTATGAGGTTTTGACTTCAAAAGGGGCTCTTGAATTTTTAATCACCTTACTCAGGAACAATGTTTTCTTGGTGTGCCTTCCATTTCTCTTTTATATGAGGAAATTACGCACATTTTTACTAAGTCATCAATTCCTGCTTGAAATTCTACCCTCAGTTTCATGCATGCATGGCTTTAAAAAGTGGGATAAGTTTTCAGTGCTTCAGGGACTGTGCAGTGAAAGCAGGATCCAGCAGAGATTTGGCCATATCCAACAAATGCCTGCTGTCAGATTTTCCCTTCTCCTCCATTTGACACGATGGAATCCCTTACAAACATGTCGATTCAGACCAGCACACTGCATACGAAATTATGACAGCAGTATTCACACGCTAGCATCAAAAAATGTGGACTCATCATGTGGTATTGTTTTGAAGTGAAACCTTGGTGATGAGACAAGAAAAGAAGACTATCCATCAATTATCTCAATATTTTGAAGGCTGTAGCATAGGGTGGATGTTTGACTCTTGCCGTGGGATGGCAGGTTTGCTGTGATTTGTGTGAATTTCACTGTATAATTTTGGTTTTGATGACAGATGTTAGAGGAATAATATTCAACTTTCTGATGTGTTCTAATATCCTTAGGGTAAAATGAATCTACATAGAATTGAAGAATATTGTAGTTGTATTTGTTAATTGAAGCTGCTGTGCTTTGTACTTTAGTTTGGATCATCATGCCTGAGCAGACACAGAAGAAAAGCAATTATTTTTAGCAAATGTGAGACTGGTTTGCAGCATTGCTGGCATACAGCAAGCCTCTAGAACACACACAGGAAAGGGAAATGAGGGGAGGGGTCACAGGCTGGTTTTCACTTGTAGAATATTCTTGTCATTTCTAGGAAGCAATATTGTTTTACATGTGTTTTGTTCCAATCATTTATGCACAATAAACCAGTTTTAAATATGATGAAGTTAAGTGGGCATGTCTGTGACAATTGAAAATTCTACAAACATTCAATCATTTTTCAATGATTCAAAAACGTAGCCATTTAAAATACTTATCATTGTCGCATTGAAGAGTATACTTTCCTATTCCACATTCAGGTTGGAAATCATTAGAATAGGAGAAAATCTTTAAATATATACCCAGTGGAAGGGGTCTCAATACACGTTACAGGAGAGGGATAGTCTATGGGGAGAGAACGAACACCCAGGACCAAATGCCGAGACATTGGAAACAACCACACTGCTCTCTTTGTTAAAAAAAGCAATGGGAAATGAATTTAGGAAGACATTCTTTTGTTGAAACCATTCTGAAAACTACTTCAACATTAACTCTTAAATGTATTTTGTGTCACTATTTTGGAAAAACAGTTTAAATGACCCTCCGTTTCCTAAAGGACAATGACTGTGTGGCACATTGCTATGCAAGGTCTTTCTCGAACAGGCTGATGAATCTAATCCCCTAGGTAGACTCTCCTGGTCTTGCGTTTGGGTTTCTACTAAAAAACGATTGTGGTGTCTAGCCTATCGGAGAACTTCTTGCCCATCATTAATAGTAAGTGCTGACATTTTTGCGTCCAATCAATCCACTGAACGCCACTGAATGCATCAGTTCCTTTATCTCTTTCAGCTCAGTTAACTCATATCACGACAAGACTGTGCAGCAGGCTTTATTTTCCTCAGGATGAGAGTTAAACATCCAGAAGGACGGAACTTCCCTGAGGTTGCAAACCTCACATGTAAGGCAGTCAGTCTGACTCTGGAGTTTAGAATAATCAAGCCACTAAACTGTACTGTTTCCCTTCTGCTTCAGTTTTTCTCTGCATCATCTCTGTGGATTCTGCCTTAGACTGACCTCTCGGGCTGGCTATCTTGGCTGGTCTGTCTTCGTGACTTTCCGTTTTGCACCTGAGCCATGTCTCCTGTCAAGCTTAGCTTCACATTTCCTAATCCCTAAACCCCCAGACTTCCTCCAGATACAGTGATTATCTAAAATAATCTGATTATATTAAATTACCTATGTATGATCACATGCACATGCTTCTTTTTCTAAGTCTTGAAAGTATCTCCGTAACCATCAGTTAATGAGTTCCCCTCCCGTGGCTTTCTGAAAACAGCATTAATCTGGTTCTTTCTCATCCTCTCTACGTTCCCTCCTTCCTTTTTTCCCGAAACTTGGGCACTCTGAATGTTCTGAGTATCTTTCATTGTATCTTTTCACTATCTCTCCACATCGACATCGTATCTTTAGAAATCTCATACACTTCCATAGTTTAATTTTGTTAGGTGGATAATTCTGAAATTTGGACTTTCTCCCAGGACCTGTTATACAGTGTCTTGCTTTTATTTATCCTCTTGACTAGTTTTTCCACCTCAACTCTGTATTTCTGCAACCAGTCTTTCATCTCCACGTGTACTTCTCTCCTATCTGCCCTAAACCTTCTCCTTCCCCTTTTGACTACCCACCATATTTTAAATACTCTTACATCATATAACTAGGATTCAGTTTCAGTAGGATTTTATTTCTCCCTATTTTTCTGAAAATGAATGATATCAATAACAGTACTATTACTATATACCAGATAGTGCTCTAAGTTTTGCATGAATTATCTCATTTAAATTTGCAGTAGCTACTCATTGTTATTCCTCACTTTATGGACAGAGACCCAGTCAATCATACTTTCCTGTTAATTCAGTCACAAATTCTCCCTTATCCACCTTTCTGTCAATGGTATTAGCAGCAATAGTTTATACTGATATAGCTCCAATTTTGCACTGATCTTTTATCCTCTTGACTTCTTCTCCTCAGCAGTGCCTTCTGCCTACTTGCCAAGGATTATTACTCCTAACATATTGCTTTGATAGTGCCACTTTCTGGCCCCAAGGCCTTTCATGACTTTTTTTGTTTTACATGTTGCAGTCCAAATTTCCCCCATCATATTCACCACCTGTATTTCCACACTTATTTTCTACTGCCTTTTGCACATCAAACTAATTTCTTCCAACATCTTTTGAATTTTCAAAGTTATTTCTTTCCAACCTCCTGACTTTGATTTTTTTAATTCTCTGAATGTGAATGCCAGTCATTTCCCTCTTCCTCACTCCTGTCTCTGTCTATAGAAATCTTATAGAGTGCAAGGGCTTGGCTTGAATGCCATTTTGCACACTAAGCACCCAACAAAAAGGATGTCCCTTTCCTGAAATTTCATGGGACATTTGTGCCACTCGCATAAAGCCTGTTACTGCTTTGTTTCTGGTCATTTTTATGTGTTCCATTTTTTCCTATGAGGCTGTAAACCTCTGGGGAAGTTGTAGCTGTCACATTCACCATGTATTCCCCTTGGCATAAAGGAGATATTTTTATGGAAGAAACTGTTAGAAAATATTTGACTGTAGGACTGAATGAAGAATCTCTTTTATAATGTATCCATTTTCTTAGTTCTTAGTGTTTTGGGCATAGTGCCTTTTGAGAATCTGATAATACTGAGAATTTTTGCCAGAAAATAGAGAACTACATACACATAGGGGCAAGATTTTGTATTACTTCAGTGCCTTCCTGGATCCCCTGAAGCCAATTCAGGTTAAGAAACTTTCAGTTCCATCCATTCATGTGTTTTACGGTCTGCAGTTAGGCAGCAGCGTAAGGATGGGGGTCAATCAAGCTGGGAGGGGTCCCTTCACATTTCTGTGGCAAGGTTTCCAAATAAAAAGTACTTCTGTGTCTGCCCCAATAGAATGTGAGGTAATAATAAATACATCTGGAAAGAATTTAATGGACTCAGGGTACATGGCATGTAGGGTACTATATTAGGGGTAGGGAAAATTATAAAGACTGCTCTCCCAATCATTCTTACTTTCTGAAGCTATATTTTTATATCCTAATGAGGTAGAGAATGAAGGACCTCAGCCATGTATGTAGGGTACAGTTGCTTACCTTATTATAAATAAAACTCATATCCACTTTATAATTCTTTCTCCTAGGGTGCTTAATGAAAAGAAGCAACAATATTGTCAGTGACTATATCAGAATTATGTGTGGATGTTCCTTTTCCCTTTGCCAGCAGTCCTTATCTCTGAACTCTGGAGAAAACGGTAATGATTTTGAAGAACAGATGTAACCATCAGTTCCACTGGCCCATCAATGTAGAGGGATCAGAAGATCAACCAAAATTCAAGATAAGGAAAATAGAAGGCAGAAGAG
Source organism: Neotragus moschatus (assembly GCA_006410615.1). Classification (NCBI taxonomy): domain Eukaryota; kingdom Metazoa; phylum Chordata; class Mammalia; order Artiodactyla; family Bovidae; genus Neotragus; species Neotragus moschatus. Next base: position 185,083 of record SJYA01001335.1, read on the forward strand.
TAGGGTGCCTGACCTTCTGTAACTCTGTGGGTGTCATTAGTGGCTGGCTACTGTGTTTATATGGGAAGTGTGGCTTTTTTTGGAATCACACGCTAACTTCTTGGTTATAGCTCCACAGTTACTGCCTTGATGGTAATCCAAAGACTTTCTCCTTCCGTTGCTTTTTTCAACTGCTCCTGACCTTGCAAGAGAGCCATATTTGAAGTTTATTTCTAATAGAAACGGTGATCCACAAAACTCAAGTGTCTATGTGAATTCATTTTAACTTCTCTGTAAAGGTTGAAGGTAGAGAGGTTTTAGGGGAGGCAACATTGTAAGAGGGGAAGAAGGAATAAATAGCTAACTAAATCAACAAGTATTAAGCCTGTACACTAGATGCTGGGAACCTAGAAATGAATAAGACATAATTTGTGTTTTCAAAGCAGTTAGAATCCAGAAAGAAAGGCAGGCATCTCAACATACAAGACTTTTCTAAGAGGAGTGACTAACATATTCTCTAGCCACTGTGGGAGTACAGAGAAGGAGCATCTTAACCAAACTGAGTGGGTTAGGGAAGATTGTCTTAAAAGAGCCCCCATTGCTATTGAAATTCATATTCTAAATAGCTAACATTTGTGACATTTTGTTGATGTTTTATAGAGGCCTGTGTAGAAAGGATCTTGGTCCTCTGTGACCACATAAATTAACATAAACATATTGATTTAAATAGAATGTAAGACAACACAAGAGCAGACATGTTTACAATAGTAAACACTTTGCTCAGAGTGTGTCTACAGAAGGTAAATAGTTCAGTGTGTGTGTGTGTATGTATGTATGTGTGTTTATTCCTTAGGTCCACAGATCAGTCTAAAAATGAATGTTTTACTTAGTGTAAAATTTTATGATGTGATGGAAACCACTGAATGGGCTAAAGCCAATAATTCATTGCACAAAGGTGCAGCTAATTTCAGATAGGAATACCTTTTGCTCTCTGATGAACTGATATGTATGTGAGAGTTAATGTCACCTTCCCAGTCTCAGGAGCAATCTATCCCACTGTCACTTCTTTCTTTTGAACCATGACATTCTGAAAAAAATTGTAATTCTTTCTTCTATTATTTCACAAAGGTTGTATTGTCAAGCACTCTCCAGGAGGTATATTTCTAAGATTTGGCTTCCTCCCTGGAATTGTGAACTCTTCAGATGCTATGATAATAGACTTGAAAGTCATTTATGAGCTGGTGATTCTATTAATTTGAATAACAGGTATTCTAATTTCTAATTATAATGTTTTTAGTGATTGGAACTTTCCACATTTCTCTTCCTGGCAGATGAAACATTCTAGTTAAAAAATGGACCTCTGGCCCATTTCCCAAGGAAGTAATAAGTATTTTAGAAACTTTTAATTACAGACAGAAAATTTGGGATAACAGAGTGAGAATATATATAATAAAATCACATAGTTTCAACTAGACTTGAGGAAAAGAACATAAGTCATTGAGGACATGATTTTATTTTAGAAAAAGATACTGTGTAAACTTATCTACAGTTTATGCATCTACATAAATATTTGACTTGCTGACCTGGTCTACATTTCACCACTTGTAGTTAAGTTTCAGGCCATTTTGCCTTGAGAAACAGTCTGTTTATCTATATCCATTGAAATATCATCTATCTATGCATCTATCAATAGCTATATCAATGATCTATGTTCTTTCTCATCTATGTCTATGCTACATATTATAGATAATTTTGAATATGTATACATAGGAACCATTTTCTAATGTTACAGTTACTATTAAACATGCTTAAAAAAACAATAATCATTGCATATCACTTTAGTTCAGTTCTGTTCTGTCACTCACTCATGTGCAACTCTTTGCGAACCCAATAGTGCAGTATGCCAGGCTTCCCTGTCCATCATGAACTCCTGGAGTTTACTCAAACTCAAGTCCATGGAGTTGGTGATGCCATCCAACCATCTCATCCTGTGTCATACTCTTCTCCTCCAGCCTTCAATCTTTCCCAGGGCATCAAAGTCTTCAAATGAGTCAGTTCTTAGCATCCGGTGGACAAAGTATTGGAGTTTCAGCTTCAGCATCAGTCCATCCAATGAATATTCGGGACTGATTTCCTTTAGGATGAACTGGTTGGATCTCCTTGCAGTCCAAGGGACTCGGAAGAGTCTTCTCCAACACCACAGTTCAAAAGCATCAATTCTTTGGCGCTCAGCTTTCTTTATAGTCCAACTCTCACATCCCTAAATGACTACTGGAAAAACCATAGCTTTGAATACGTGGAACTTTGTTGGCAAAGTAATGTCTTTGCCTTTTAATATGCTGTCTAGGTGGGTCATAACTTTTCTTCCAAGGACCAAATGTCTTTTAATTTCATGGCTGCAGTCACCATCTGTAGTGATTTTGGAACATTCAGAAATAAAGTCTGTCACTGTTTCCATTGTTTCTCCATCTGTTTGCCATGAAGTGATGGGACCGGAGGCCATGATCTTAGTTTTCTGAATGTTGAGTTATAAGCCAACTTTTTCACCCTCCTCTTTCACTTTCATCAAGAGGCTCTTAGTTCTTCACTTTCTGCCATAAGGGTGGTGTCATCTGCATATCTGAGGTTATTGATATTTCTCCCAACAGTCTTGATTCCAGCTTGTTCTTCATTCAGACCAGTGTTTCTCATGATGTACGCTGCATATAAGTTAAATAAGCAGGGTGTCGACATATAGCCATGATGTGCTCCTTTCCCAATTTGGAACCAATCTGTTGTTCTATGTCCAGTTTTAACTGTTGCTTCTAGGCCTGCATACAAATTTCTCAGGAGGCAGGTCAGATGGTCTGGTATCCTCATCTCTTGAAGAATTTTCCACAGTATTTTGTGATCCACTCAGTCAAAGGGTTTGGTGTAGCCAAAAGCAAAAGTACATGTTTTTCATGGAACTCTCTTGCTTTTTTGATGATCCAACGGATGTTGGCAAATTGATCTCTGGTTTCTCAGTCATGAGAAACATGAATCCAACTTGAACATCTGAAAGTTCATGGTTCACATACTGTTGAAGCCAGGTATGGAGAATTTTGAGCATTACTTTGTTAATGTGTGAGATGAGTGCAATTGTGCAGTAGTTTGGGCATTTTTTGGCATTGCTTTTCCTTAGGATTGGAATGAAAGCTGACCATATCCAGTCCTGTGGCCACTGCAGATTTTTCAAATTTGCTGACATATTGAGTGCAGCACTTTCACAGCATCATCTTTCAGGATTTGAAATAGCTCAACTGGAATTCCATCACCTTCACTAGCTTTGTTTGTAGTGATGCTTCCTAAGGCCCTCTTGGCTTCACATTCCAGGATGTCTGGCTCTAGATGAGTGATCACACCATCGTGATTATCTGGGTCATGAAGACATTTTTTGTATAGTTCTTCTGTGTATTGTTGCCACCTCTTCTTAATATCTTCTGTTTCTGTTAGGTCTATACCATTTCTGTCCTTTATTGTGTCCTTCTTTGCATGAAATATTCCCTTGGTATCTCTAATTTTCTTGAAGAGATCTCTAGTCTTTCCTATTCTATTGTTTTCCTCTATTTCTTTGCATTGATCTTGGAGAAAAACTTTCTTATATCTCGTTGGTATTCTTTGGAACTTTGCATTCAATTGGGTATATCTTTCCTTTTCTCCTTTGCCTTTTCCATCTCTTCTTTTCATATTGTTCATGAGGTTCTCAAGGCAAGAATACTGAAGTTGTTTACCATTCCCTTCTCTAGTGGAGCACATTCTGTCAGACCTCTCCACCATGACCCATCTGTCTTGGGTGGCCCCACACGGCATCACTTAGTTTCACTGAGTTAGACAAGGCTGTGGTCCATGTGATCAGATTGGCTAATTGTCTGAGATTGTGATTTCAGTCTGTCTGCCCTCTGATGCCCTCTCTCAGTGCATACCATCTTACTGCAGTTTCTCTTACCTTGGACCTGGGGTATCTCTTCATGGCAGCTCCAGCAAAGTGCAGCCACTGCTCTTTACCTTGGACATGGGGTAGCTCCTCTCTGCCGCACTTGTGCATTGCAGCCACCATGCTATGACACTGAAAGATGAACTCCCCAGGTTGGTAGGTGCCCAATATGCTACTAGAGATCAGTGGAGAAATAACTCCAGAAGAATGACGGGATGGAGCCAAAGCAAAAACAACACCCAGTTGTGGACAGGACTGGTGCTAGAAGCAAGATACAATGCTGTAAAGAACAAATTGCATAGGACCTGGAATGTTAGGTTCTTGAATCAAGGCAAATTGGAAGTGGTCAAACAGGAGATGGAAAGAGTGAACCCTGACATTTTAGGAATCAGCGAACTAAGATGGACTGGAATGGGTGAATTTAACTCAGATCACCATTATATCAACTACCATGGGCAGAAATTCCTTAGAAGAAATGAAGTAGCTATCATAGTCAACAAAAGAGTCCAAAATGCAGTACTTGGATGAACTCTCAAAAACGACAGAATGATCTCTGTTCATTTCCAAGGCAAACAAACCATTCAATATCATGGTAGTCCAAGTCTATACCCTGACCAATAACGCTGAACAAACTGAAGTTGAAAGGTTCTATGAAGACCTACAAGACCTTCTAGAAATAATACTGAAAAAGATGTCCTTTTCATTATAGGGGATTGGAATGCAAAAATAGAAAGTCAAGAAACACCAGGAGTAACAGGAAAATTTTGCCTGGAGTACAGAATGAAGCAGGGCAAATGCTAATAGGGTTTTGCCAAGAGAATGCACTGGTCATAGCAAAAACCCTCTTCCAGTAACACAAGTGAAGACTCTACACGTGGACATCATCAGATGGTCAACACTGAAATCAGATTGATTATATTCTTTGCAGTCAAAGATGGAGAAGCTCTATACAGTCAACAAAAACAAGACCAGGAACTGACTGTGGCTCAGATCATGAACTCCTTATTGCCAAATTCAGACGGAAATTGAAGAAAATGGGGAAAACCACTAACCANTTTCTGAGAGTGGCACCAGATTTTGGAAAAGAACAACACTATTAAGGCAAATAAGTTCTCTGGTTGACATACCTTTATCAGAAAAGGGCTGTAAAATGCTAATTGGCCTTCTGGACAGAAGATGATGTAAATCACCTAAGACTTGTGTATACAGCTAGGTATGTAGAGAGAAAGCCTGGTTTCGATAAGAGTTAGGGCTGCTGATGCTGCATAATTTTGTATTGTCCATTGATCTCTATGTACATCCAAAAGTATAAAAAGCCTTTCCAGACAATAAAGGGGGGGCCAGTCACTGGAAAGACTGGTTTCCCCCGTGTTGATTCCCTCTCTCTCTTTTTCTCCCTCTCCCTCCCTCTTCTTTTCAGGCTGAATTCCTATCTGGGGCATGGAGGCTCACCATATCTACTTATTTGCCCTGGCTTCTAAGACCCATGTGAGAGGGAGCCCAAGGCGGGGCACCCTCCACTATTCAAGTGGGCACTGGGGGCCTAACGTAGATGGTGCAAACCTCTTGTCTCGAGGTTTTATTAGCTCTCCGTGTAAACCAAGTTATTCAGCCTCTTTTCTCCACTAATTTTCCTACTATACTATTTCTTCCTAATCTCTTTTTATATTTCTAAATAAGTAAGTTTTTCCTCGCCTACTCCATCTCCCCTTCGAATTACCCTGGATCCACCGGGGCTGTACCCCGACAAAATACTTGTGCAAAGTCAATGTGGAATTAAGTGTAGGAAAGAAACTATTTCAATGTTCTGTCCTTTATTTTTTTAGAAAAAAATTTATCCTTTCATTAGGATCTCTTACTCAAAGCATGTTTTGTAGAGCAGTGAGCAATAGGACGTTGATAATCTTCTCTCTTAAAAAGCAAACATTTTGATATTGTCTATCTATTTTAGTTATTGAGTAAATTGTGAAAGGAAATATACAAAGTGTTTTGGTTTTATAAGGCTAGTTATATAAAGTATATGTTTAAAATAAACCAAGAGGTTTAGAAGACCATAGCATTAGTATTTAAACTATCTCCAGAAAAGAAATTTAGATTTGTTCATATTGGTCAATAAAATAAATTCCTAAAAAAAATTCTCTTCTCCACGCCATCACCTTATTTTGTGCATGCTGGACAGGGCATAAAAGTAACACAGCCCAGACAGCCACAGCAGGGCCGGTAAAGTTGGTGCAATAGAGCTACGTGACAGAACTCTATTACAGTAAGTCATGCAATTCCAGAAATAACCTATGTGGAACATATTGCTTCTGCTACACATGTCAGAAACTGAACTGTGATTGATGTCACAACACAAAAACATATACTAAAACCTGGTAATTATGATGACCATGTAAAAGTATGGACAGCCTTGCCAGTAGTGTCAGTGGCTCTTAAAATTAACGAATGGGCAAAAGATATCAATTTTGTATGCAGCTCAGGTCTTACAAATGTTTCTGGTTGCTGCCATCAGCACTCACATAAGTAGAAGGCATGACGGTCTGGCGATCATCACCTCTGAGATGCGGAGGCGTCCTCTGGAGAGTGATTATTTACAGATAACCACACCACCTGGGGTGCTATATTGGTACTCTAAAAATTCATTAATGTGTGAGAAAAATGTGCCTTTTGTGTTGGAAGGGGAAGTTAGCAATTCAGAATATTAAACAGTGATATCTTGGCTATGGTTTGCACTCAGTAAATCCTAGAGAACACTCACCCCAAAACTGAAATGCTCTTTCACTTAAGCAAGTTCATAGCTTAAAAAAATAGCTCTAACAAATGTTCACAGCATTTCTGTAGAAGCATTTGCTCACAAGGAAAGTGGCAACTAGGTTTTAGATTGTCTAGAGAATTGGTTCACTTTGAAAGATGAGTGATTCGATTTAGAAAAAGTTGGCTAAATTTTCTGGATTTTTAAAAAGTAAATTTTCAAATTGAAGTTAAAACGTGGGGCATTTTTATTTGCTCACTTTTCTTTATTGCAAAGCTGCCTTATAAAGGAAATTGAAGAAAAGAAAAAAAAAAGCAGCACATGAACTACCACTAAACCTATACAATTTTTTCTATATTTCTTGCTGCCTTAGTTAGTCCATAGCAAGTTAAAAAGACAACTGAATACAATTTTGAAAAGAACCAATTATGATAGCAATTGTTTACAAGGAATTTATATACTTTCTATAGTTTAAAAAATTTCTATAACTAAATGTTAAATTGTAATTAAATATTTCCCAGAATATATTTTGCCAATGAATATACTGAAATAACTAATAATTTCAACATCTAATAGAAACAGTCTTAGTTAAAGTCATCTATATATTCCTCTGTAGGTGTTTGTCTGTGTGGGTAAAATTTTAAATAGATATAATTGCAAGGATTTGTTTTAAACTTTTTTCTAAAGAGTCTGTAAGACTAGGAATATTTGTTTTTGCATTGGTTACAAGACTGATTCTTCTCCCAGATGAAATTCAAAGGCAGTTAAAGGTTTAGATCTAAATTTTAGAAATTGGAAGTTAACTCATTTTTCTTTTCTTTTAAAAAACAAATTATAATCCACATGCTCTGTTTTTATTTCCTCTTAACTCATTTTAGTTTTTAAATATAAAGTAAATAATACTACTACATTTGGTTTAACCTTGAATTTCCAAGGTAGAAGTAGGAAAACAGGCAGAAGCATTTAAACTCTGTGAGGCATAAAGCTGTGCCTGTCTTGTTCCCTACAGTGGTGAAAGAATTTGCCTGCCAATGCAGGGGACACAAGAGATGTGGGTTCATCCCTGGGTTGCAAAGATACCCTGGAGTAGGAAATGGCAACCCACTACAGTCTTCTTGCCTGGAAAATTCCATGGACAGAAGAGTCTGCTGGGCATGAGTTGCAAGAGTAGGACAAGACTAAGCAACTGAGCATGCATGCACGTCTTGTTCTCCGTTAGTCTCTCCTGGTAGTGGGGAACACTTACTGAGAAATTGCTTTGTGCCAATTGTGGTTCATAGCTCATTTATGTGATATCCTGTTTGGTCATCTTGACCATTGCTCCTTTTTCCCTCAACATAACTAGAGTACATGTTTTAGAGATCCGCAGCACTGAGAAAGGTTACACTGTCTCATCTCCTACTTTTTGATATATGTAATTCTTATTTTTTAAAGGAAAGTAAACAAATTCAAAGGCAAAAATTTTTCATAAATACTGAAATTAAGTCCCGTTTTAACTTAGATTATTTTGATCAAATAATGGTAAGTCAAATTAGTTAAAGTTCATTTTAACCCACCCCCACCCCAACTGATGTATTCAATATGTGCTTAATTTGTCTTCCATGGAATTTATCTATGACTCTCAGTGCCTATTGCAGTCCTGGAGCCATACTTCAGTGCCAGCTGATATGTGATAGAAACAGGTCTATGACATTACCACTGTCTTCAAATAACTGGAGAGACAGGACATGCACATTTAAAAAAGCCAATTAACTTATTTAATTTAACTGGAAGCTAATTACTTTAAAATATTGTAGTGGTTTTTGCCATATGTTGACACCAATCAGCCATGGGTGTATATGTGTCCCCCATCCTGAAACCCCATCCCTCAGGTTTGCCCCAGTGCACCGGCTTTGAGTGCTCTGTTTCAGGGCATGCACATTTTATGGAAAGCTTCAAAATAAAAGAAGATTTTAAGGGATGCCAAGAAAAGCTTACTTATAAAATAGCATCTGTTTCCATTTCACTCATCTATTCATTATTATTATTTTATGTTTCTGTATTGCTCTATGTAGGGAGTTTGGGGAAAAGACACATTGAGCCCATACAAGGAATGAAGTGTTGGATGGCATGCAAATGATACAAAATAAATGAAAGAAAATACACACTCCAAGTCCTAGTAAGATTTACATGTTTCAGCATCAGCAGAGTAGGGTCAAAAGTGCCCCACTAGCACAGTCAGAGCATTGGGTTCCAATTCTGCCATTGAGCTGCTTGAAACAAGCTACTTAATTTATCAGGTCTTCAGTTTATCTGTAAAATAAAGTTGCTGAGTAGCAGGTTATGATGATTCTTGTAGTGGATTCTTGCTCTAGTGTTCTCTTTAGACTGTTTTTCTCTTGACATTGGTTCCCTTTTCCAGAGATATGGGTATCAACTCATGGAAAAGTGAAAGTTGACATTCAAAAAAAGCCAACAGATGAGAGTTATGGTTATTTTTTCAATAGTTTCATTCTGCCTACATGTACTGAGTCTGCACCTGTGGTGTGTAAAATATTGTGGTAATGCAAAGAGGTTGAAGGTAGAGTCTTTGTCCAAGACACAGTTCTAGAAAATCATCAAGGGGAGAAGCATAGAATACAGTCTTTAAAGTGAGGAGAGTGGAATGCAGGAGGTAACATCCGAATTTCATCTTTTAATTGGTCAATTATCATTACATCTGTTTAAAGGTGCCATGTTTTACCTGAAGCATAACATGTGGTCATTGGTATAGGAAACACAAGCAAGATACAGACCCAAATTTGATTTGCACCAAGTGAAACTTCAAGAAAAGTAAAATTTATTTTTAAAATATTGCCTCTGATTTTCTTAGCATTTGACATTTAGGTGAGACATGAATAACTTCATGGAGTTTTGAATAATTCATATTTTATTGGGAAAGATACAAAATCATTTCCATTGTCTTAATCAAATAAGGGTTATCTCACTTGAATTATTGTTCATTCAGTAAAATGGCCTATAATTTCATGTTGGTAGAAACATTACTGCATCCAGTAGAATGTAGTTTACTATTCTCTGTCCTTTCCAAAATCATGCTCTGCTTGAAACTTCTGGTTTATGGGCTTTTCCCCTCATGAGAATACTAACCTGAATGTGTCCTGTGAAATGTCACACTGCACAAAAACTGGCTGTTCCAGCTTTCATGAAGAAGATTATATAGCTCATGGGTTCTGCTTGGCAAGTTTTTCCTCTCTCTACAGCTCTGCTTGTGGTGAGCTCCACAGACTGCCAACAGCTCTGCCTTTAATGGGTGTTACTACATTTCCTCAGTGACTGATTTTTATTAGTTTCAAAAGATAACAGCATATGTACACACACACGCTGATGTTTCTGAAGGGCACTGTGGTGAAAGATTAGAGTGATTTTGCTTTCTTCCCGATCAAACAATGTGTCTTAGAGAGCACGGGTGAATTTAGTTTTGTGTCACCAGAAAGAATAAAACCTGTTGACATTGTTACTTATCAGCTTTTTTCAATCTTAATGCCAAGGTCTGCCTGTTTGGTTAGTAAATGTTGAGATCATGAGGTTAGATATTACATAAAATTCTGAATTTTCAGAATGTATGCTAATCCAGAAATTATTTCAAAGAGAAGAGGCAAGAAGCCCATGATTTAAGCACAGGTGTTTAGTGGCCAACCATGGAGTTAGGTTCATCTCATAACAGTGAAAACCTCTACCTGGGGGACCGAAAATTAACACAGAGTGTAGGACTTCGTTGGAGTGAATACCAATGAGAGAAAAGCACACTTGTGAGTTGTGAGATTTGAACAAAATTAGTTCAGCTACACCTGGCAAGCTGTATATTGTAAAAGACTTTAGCACACATACTGGCAGCAACATAAAAGAGCAAAAGGAAATCGCCAGGTCTAGCAAGATACATCACTGTTTTATCTTAGACACTGAGATCCTTGGGGTATTTCAAATCCTCAGTTATAGCTTCTGTAATGACTTATTTATGCAGTTATGTCAAACAGCCTAAGTATAATGTATGAAATGGCATCAGTCATATCCAAGTGAAGCATAGGAAGTCAGTCTGCAAAAGTAGAGGACTTTTCTTTGCAGCCTAGAAATCTCATCTTAAACGAATAATGTGTATAGCACATAAGGAACAACTTCTAATGTTATATTCACTCTACAAACATATATGGTGCTTCAATGATGTACTGGATACTGTAGTAACAGACTCAGTAATAATGTGAATAAAATGCTAAAAGGTGGGCTCTTTCTTCAGACTGTTCAAGGGCTGATAACAGGGTAATCTTAAGCATCTTCCAACTAGATTGGACGTGATCTGTACAGGGAAGACAAATCATCCCCAAGCAGCACTTGCATAGACGGTTTTAGATAGTGTTACAGTGGGTGGAGAGTCTGGAAATCACAACTGAATGATCAGTGAAGAAGAGTTATTTAATGATGATGGAAAATCTATATGACAGAAATTTGTATAGCTTCTATTTCATAAGTTTTGTCTTCTGATACTTTCAACATCTTGGTAAGAAAAGGTCAGCATCTTTGGGCGTAAGTATTAGAAACCTGAAACCCCGATATCACAAAACAAGTTATCTCACATACTTGCAAAATCCAGGGGTAGGCCTGATTGCAGCACTGATCTCTTGACATTTTGGGTGTGCTTTACAGGGGACTGGGCTCCTGCCGGACTCCAGCTGGTAATAGCTCAGTGAAAGAGAACATCTTTTCCCAGCAGCTCCCAGAGTTGAGTTCCCTCTACTTAAATGTCATGTGCACATGCTACTTCTCACTCTGCTCTCTTCTGCTCTCTTGCCCTCTCTTCTCACTCTATAGCTATCCTGTGGTGGTCTCATCTATGCCTAACTTCGGCCCCCACCTGCATGCTCCTGACTCCCAAGTCCACTTTTGGAGCTCCTGTAGTGTTCCTGAACTACAGACCAATGTGTCAGATTGCCTGCTAGAAATCTTTACGAAGTGTCTCAGAGCTTCCTAGGTATTTAGAAGCCTTTGTTGTGTAGTCTGCTATCTGCTTCATTTCAAAGAACAGGTATGAGACTGTGCTATTCAGTCTGAGAACTGAGATTATGTCTTGCTTCTATACTTACTACACTAAACATCAGTTTCATCATTTGCAAATGAACACCATTTATATTGCAAGATTTTGTAAAGGTTAAGTATGCAAAAGTTTCGTTTGAGTATTGGAAATTTAATGGACTAAGGCATGTTGACTCTGATTAACGGTGATTATTGGCATGTGCTCTTAGGAAGGTTTCTGATGAAATGTCCAAGCTCTTCTGGAAAGGAACTGGTGATTGGTCAACGATATCTAATCTGAGAATGAGAAGTGAAAGAGTCAGTCCTCAGGTCTCATACTTGCTTCTCTAATAGGAACTCAAGGAATAGAAGTAACATTTTTATGTTCAGTTGTGTTTGTTAATGTCCCCATCATTCTTTATTAAAAACTTATAGTGTATAATTTTCAGGTGTGCAGCATTGTAGTTTAACATCTGTATAAACTACAGATTGATCATCACCACCATCCCTCACCATACAGTTGATCTGACTGCCCCATTTCACCTAATCCCCAACCCTTTTCCCCTCTGATAACTACTGATTGGTTCCCTGTGTGTATGAGTTTGTTTTAATTTATTTTGTTCATTTGTTGGCTTTATTTTTTATTCACTTATTTTTAATATAATTTATAATTATTTTTTAATCTTTGAAAATAAAAGTTTATGTTTTCTTCCGATTATAGTATTAATCACAATAATTTTACCTCCCTGTCCCTTCATTTTTGCTAGCGAGAAAAAATTTCAATTATTATAGCTATTTCTTTTAGTTTTTACTTCTCAGATTCTAAATAATATGATTATAATGCTACTTATTGATTTTTATTTTTTTGTCACTATCTGTAGTGATAAAGCCTACCTTTCTTTTACAGCCAGTCCAACAAACACATATGTAATTCCCATCATCCTAAATAAAAAATATTTCTAGGTCAATGTTTGGTATTTACATTATTATGGTTATTTATTATTCCTTCTCTGATTACATTGTTATTCTTATACACCTTTTTGTTTTTCATATTCAGTTGGCTTCTTTATTTGCTTTCTCAGTATATGTCCTTAATTCATCCCCAGCTGTACCACACATACAACTGTCTCAGCTATTATGTTAGTATCATCTTTACTGTGATCCTGAGGATTCTTTTCACACCCCTCCTCCTTTGGATCTTCCTTTTTCTGGATCCACTATCTTCTTATTCCTTGTTCATCTTTTTGGTGGAACATATTTTCTAGAAGTAATTTTTCCCCAAAAAAGAATCCATGGAGGTAAATTTTTTGCATACGTTTTTTTTGTTGTTGTTGTTGTTGCTGTTTTTGTTTAGTCACTCAGTTGTGTCCGACTCTCTGTGACCTCATGGACTGTAGCCCACCAGGCCCCTCTTGTCTGTGGGATTCTCCAGGCAAGAATACTAGAGTGGGTTGCCATTTCCTTCTCCAGGGGATGTTCCCAACCCAGAGATCTACATAATTGAAAATATTCTTTTTTCCTACCCTCACACCTGATTCATGGCTTGGCAGCAGATTCTCCTGGAAAAATGGCAGAGTTGCCACAAACCTTCTGTTTGTAAAATGTAGGATCTGTAAAGCACACTGCAGTATATCACAATAAAATGACGTATGTTTGTACAAATACTAACTTCAATGGGTGTGGACTTATATGTAAAATGTTAAGATGTGAAACTTTATAGAGTAGAAAATCTTCAGAATTTAGGGAGAAGCAAAGTTTTCCTAGACTTGACACTGTAAGTATGGTTTATAAAAGGAAATACATGATAAATTGGGCTTTATCACAATGAAAAATATTTTATTCTGCAAAGTATTCTAGTAAGAGTATAAGAGACAAACTGCATACAAGGAGAAAGTGTTTGCAAATCACATATCTGACAAAGTATCTAGAATATATCAAGAACTCTCAATAGTCAACATAAAATACCAAACTGTCTAATTAGAAAATATGTGAAAGACATGATGAGACATTTGATGAAAGATGAATATAGATGACAAATAAGCACATGAAAAAATTTCAACATCATTAGCCATTAGAAAATTGCTAATGAAAACCATGAATATCACCATACACCCTTCAGAATTGGGTATATAAATTAGAATGCAAGTCAGTCCTGAATATTCATTGGAAGGACTGATGCTGAAGCTGAAACTCCATTATGGCCACCTGATGTGAACAACTGACTCATTAGAAAAGACCCTGATGCTGAGAAGGATTGGGGGCAGGAGGAGAAGGGGACGACGGAGGATGAGATGGCTGGATGGTATCACCGACTCGATGGACATGAGTTTGAGTAAGCTCTGGGAGTTGGTGATAGACATGGAAGCCTGGTGAGCTGCAGTCCATAGGGTAACAAAGACTCAGACACAACTGAGCAACTGGACCAAAATGTAGACAAGTGGCATTATGTCACTTTCCCTTAAAGAGTACCCCCCCCCCCCGCCTTTTTTTTTTTTCCCTGGCTTGGAGTGAAATCGTTGAATACCTTCTATACTGTGAGGGTTTAGTTTTTGTTAGAGTTGGCTATTTGGTTTTATCCTCAATCCTATGGGATTTTCTTTTCTCTAAAATTGATTCTTATTACTAAGCAATCATCTTTCTGGGGTCTTAAGGAATTAGTGATGTCTCAGTAAGATCCCTCTAATTTGGGTTAGACCTCCCTTAACTACTAGAATTGTATAACCCTGGTATATCCACTAAGCTCTCAGCCCCACACAATCTCTAGACTTTTCAGAATCCCTCCCTGGGCCATGATCCAGCTTTAGTTAAGGGTCTCTAAAGAACCTACACAGAATTCTGGAGAAATTTTAGCTTATCTTAGCTCCTATTTTTCTGGCAATGTGCCCTGAAAATTATAGCTTCTTCAGAATCCACACTCTCATCTCTGCTTCTTTATCTCAAATTGTCTGCCTTGGCCCCACCTCCGTCACTTGCCCCCAGGCAGAAAGCTGAGGCCAATCTGAGGCTCAGACCATATGTTACCTTCATTCCAGAATCATAGGTTTGTATTTATTTTGTCTAATGCCTAAAAACAGTTACCTCATATACTTTGCCAAGTTATAAGCTATTTATGGGAGGAAAGTATGTCTGAGACTGATAACTCCAGCATAGCCAGGAGGCAGTTTGGTTAGAAAATATTACATTAATTTTCTTCTGGCCCTATTTTATATGTTTAAAATTTTAAGTCAAGTGCAATTTTTTGGGGTCACTGTTATGAGGTAAAAATCTAAACATTTCTTCCTTAATTTATGGAAAAAAATCTGTCAATATACTTACTGATTTTTGTTGTTTAACTTGTATATTTAACTTTTTATACATTATGTTCTGAAGATCTATAATATGCCATATTATCTTGATTCCTTTTACTCTGGTATCTAATGGTTTTATTTATTGTTGCTTTATAAGAGATTTAATATCTGTTAATCTGTTATTACTCAACAAGTAAAATCTCAGTAATATTTTGTTGTTGTTCAGTCACTAATCACGTCTGACTTTTTGGGACACAGTGGACTACAGCACACCAGGCTCCTCTGTCCTCCACTGTCTCCCAGGGTTTGCTCAAATTCATGTCCACTGAGTCACTGATGCTATCGAACTATCATCATCTGCCACCTCCTTCTCCTTTTGCCTTCCATCTTTCCCAGCATTAGGGTCTTTCCCAATGTTCGGCTATTGATGTCAGTTGGCCAAATTATTGGAGCATCAGCTTAAGCATCAGTCCTTCCAATAAATATTCAGCATTGATTTCCTTTAGGATTGACTGATTTAACCTCCTTGTCTGCAAGACAGTCTTCTTGCGTCTTCTCATGCACCACAATTAAAAAGCATCAACGTTTTTAGGTGCTTAGCCTTCTTTATGGTCCAACTCTCACATCTGTACATGACTACTGTAAAAACCATAGTTTTGACTATATGGACCTTGTTGGCAAAGTGATGTCTGCTTTTTAATATGCCGTCTAGATTTGTCATAACTTTCCTTCCAAGGAGCAAAAATCTTTTAATTTTATGACTGCAGTCACCACAGGCAGTGATTTTGGAGCCCAAGAAAATAAAATCTAGCACTGCTTCTGCTTTCTCCCCTTCTTGCCATGAAATGATGGTATTGGATGCCATGAACTTGTTTTTTTGAATGTTTAATATTGAGTTTTGAGCCAGTTTTTTCACTCTTCTCTTTCACCCTTGTCAAGAGGCTCTTTAGTTCCTCTTCACTTTCTGCCATTCTCTTGGTTTAGAATTATTTATAACATTAAAGAATTCAACCCAGACATTTAGATAATATTGTTTCATGTTTAAAATAACATGAGGAAACTGTTCTTGTTATATCTTTTCATGGACAGAATTAATTTGAGGAAAAAGAAAATATTCCTGTTTTACTTCTAGAGTTTAGACAGGGTAACTAAACTAGGGTCTTACTTCCTCTAGTTTAGAGAGGGTCTCTTTCACAAAGTTATTTCTATATAGACTGTTAGAGATATGGTTACTCTTTTCTTTGATAGTATAGCAAGGACTGGGAAAGAGTAAATAAATGAAGGTGATTTACCAGTCTATTTCAAAATATCTGCCCATGGTTGTATTAGGTTGTGTATCATGTTATTTTTCACTTTATAGCAAAAGACTTTCTTGTCATTAGAATAGAATGAACCTATGTGATTAGAGTCTGGCACAATTTACCAGGCAGTGGAGAGAGAATTCCTGAAATATATATTGTCACAGAGTTTTAGTTTATCAAATATGTTAATAGGTATATATTTAAAGCAAGTCTTTGAAGCAAACCCTCATAAAATATTCATAATGATAAAAAATGTGATTGTCGCCATGGGAATGTGTTTATATGGTGATCAAGCTTTTCCAATTTACTTAAAATTTTTGTACTTTTAAGTGAAGAAGTCAACCTGGATGATTGTCATCTCTATTTGAAAATGTGTCATTGAATACCAGCATGAGATTCTATAGTGTTGAAATCTTAATAAAACCTTCAGGTTAAATTCAAAACTTTTTCAAAGTCAGGTTTAATAGGATATTTATTTCCCTCTCTGTGTTTTGAAGATTTAGAGTACTTTCTACAGAATGCTAAAAATACACGTCTTTTAGCTCAGTTCAATTCAGGGAGAACATGTTGCCTTCTGTATGTGTTTGTGTATGTTCCATAACTCATAATGACCAGAACGAAACTTCATCATCCTTTTTACTTATCACTAGGAAATACAAAGCTGGGCTGCCTTTAGCACTGGGTTAAAATTCATTTTAGGAAATGCTTAAAATGTCATTACCTCAGAGAAGTTATTCTGCTGAAATGAGAGAAAAGAGCTATCTGGTTGCATTGCTTTTTTCCTACCTGAGGTTCACATGTATTTTTCTTTCTTTGTTCATAATTTTTTGGGTGTTGGTGACCATAATCTAGTAAAATGCATCTGGTTGGTATGTGACCTGCCCTGCTAAAGTTTCTAAAACTAATGTGCATATAACTATTATCTTTACATTTTTGAAGCAAATTTTCTATATTTCTTTATTGGAAAAAAGGGCAATGCTGTACTTTATTGGATAAGGAAATGGCCACCCACTCCAGTATTTTCGCCTGGAGAATCCTGTGGACAGAGGAGCCTGGTGGGCTGCTGTCCATGGGTCTGCACAGAGTTGGGCATGACTAAAGCGACTTAGCAGCAGCAGCATATTTTATTAAAATTAGACAAATGGAGAGTAGCTTTAGGGGCTATAGATAAAGATAAAATTCCAGGAGTATAATAAAAAAAATGCGTGTGTCACTTGGAACCAGGTTAAATTAAATACTGGTACACAGTAGACATGGCTGAGATTAGAGTGAGAAGAATGGGATGATTCATAATAAAAATAAAATAATAATAATCATTTATTGAGCACTAAATTGTCAGATACTGTGCTAAACACTAAACATGTATTTTTTTCCAAATATAATTCTCAGATAAACCCTGTCATCCAGATATTATTATTATTATCACATCCTTTGAATCTCAAAAAGTGACTTGCTAAAAGATAAAGTAAATTTAATAATACAGATGTCTATAGAATATTAGGAGAGGACTAGATCTGGCAGACCATTTAGTCATATGATAAAAATAATAATGACAACAAGATCAGTCATTGTAATTGCTAATGTTTATTATGTGCTTACTATATGCCTTTCACTTACTGTACAGGTATTATCCTGTTTATGGTCACAATTAGTCTATGAGATAGGTGCTATTGTTCTCATTTTACAGAAAATAAAATTAACACTCTGGAAAATTATAAAACTTTGTCTTTTAAAGTATCAGCTTCCCCCCAAATTCTGAACCTGTTGAAAAGGAAGCCAAAATGTCAGATAGTGGAAAATCAAAATACCACATTTATGACTGACATTAGAATGTGGCTTATTTCTGTGGACAACTAATTTGCTAAGAGCAAAGCTGAGGCAAAGCCCTGCCAACCTAGGTAGGCCTCTCAGAAATGGACTGGTGGTCTGTAAGATGTGGGGCATTACCAAGCAGGGAAGCTGTCCTCTCCATTGGTGGGTCTATTCTGGAAAGAGAAAAAAAAAATGCAGGTATTTAGCCTTGAAGTCTCACTTATACCAACTCACTTTCCCAAACAGGTAGCCATCCCTTCCCAGGGTTAACTAAGGCAATAATGAGATCCAGAGGACAAAGATGCCTCCAGGTGGAAGGAAAGAACACGAATGCAGAGCTAATGTCTTCTCCAACCGCTATGTGATGAAGCAGATCTTCCACCCATTGGGATAAACCAGCATCCTTTCTAGTATATCAGTAAGATAATTAATACAAAGCACTTAGTACAGTGTCTGGTACTTGGAAGCACACAACAGAAGGTGGGTATTAATATTATTATCAATATAGAAGCTGATGTTCAGTCTTGGAGTCAGGTTTCCCTGACTCCTGAGCTCACACGCTTAACCCTGTATTGCTTTCCAAGGCTTCCTCGAGGGAGGGGAGTGCGTTTTCATTGTGATTAGCTGGTGATCATTCAGTAGAGTAGCTTTGTCTTATACTCAATCACATAACGCAGGACAATGAGAGGCACAGACGTACAACGTGCATCGACAGACTTCAGCAGCGGCACAGGGAGCCTTTGGCCCTCGCTCAGTAGGAAGAGTCTGTTTTGCAGTGGCCCAGCAGTGGTTTAGGAAAGTCAGGCTTTGTTCTTTCCAAATCAGGCTTAAATAGGTCTCGAGTAAAACAAAAGTAATGGATTTTTAGCAAACTACTGCTTTGTCTATGAACACCTTGTCAACTTCAAAGACTTGCTTCTGTGAGAACTAAACAGCTTGAGCAGACTGCTGCCAATTTACAGGATGTTTGACTACTGTTGGAGAGTCTTTGATGGCAGCAACTACTTTTTCATTAATTTGAAAGGCTCTTTTATGAGTAGCCCACAGCCTGAAGAAAAAATAAAATGAAGTGAAAAATACTTTGACAAAAATTTTTTTTGTGTGTGTGGATTTCTGGGTGGTAGAGTCAGATGTTAAAGATTTTCAGGTGTGTTTTTATGTGTGTTTCTGTGTGCCATTTTATATATATATATATATATATATATATATGTATATATGTGGTGGTGGTTTACTTGCTAAGTCATGTCTGACTCTTGTGACCCCATGGACTGTAACCTCCTAGGCTTCTCTGTTCATGGGATTCTTCAGGCAAGAATACTTGAGTGGGTTGCCACTTCCTCTCCAGGTGATCTTCCTGAACCAAGAATCAAACCCAGGTCTCCTGTATTGCAGGCAGATTCTTTAGCAACTGAGACACTGAGCCACAAGTTCATACATATATGAGATAAATAAATAAATAAAAACTAAAAAAAACCCAAAATATATATCAGTTCAGTTGAGTCACTCAGTCATGTCTAACTCTTTGCAACCCCATGGACACCAGCACACCAGGCTTCCCTGTCCATCACCAAATCCCAGAGCTTGCTTAAACTCATGTCCATTGAGTTGGTGATGTCATCCAAACATTTCATCCTCTGTCATCCCCTTCTTCTACCACCTTCAATCTTTCCCAGCAGCAAGGTCTTTTCAAATGAGTCAAGTCTTTGCATCAGGTGGCCAAAGTATCGGAGTTTTAGCTTCAACATCAGTTCTTCTAATGAATATTCAGGGTTGATTTCCTTTAGGATTGACTGGTTTGATCTCCTTGCTTTCCAAGTGACTCTCAAGAGTCTTCTCCCACCCCACAGTTCAAAGACATCCATTCTTTGGCGTTCAGCTTTCTTTATGGTCCAAATCTCTCATTCATACATGACTAGTGAAAAAATATCGGAGAAGGCACCCTGCTCCAGTACTCTTGCCTGGAAACTCCCATGGATGGAGGAGCCTGGAAGTCTGCAGTCCATGGGGTTGCTGAGGGTCGGACACGACTGAGTGACTTCCCTTTCACTTTTCACTTTCATGCATTGGAGAAGGAAATGGCACCCCACTCCAGTGTTCTTGCCTGGAGAATCTCAAGGATGGGGAGCCTGGTGGGCTGCCATCTATGGGGTCACCCAGAGTTGGACACGACTGAAGTGACTTAACAGCAACAACAACAGTGAAAAAAACACAGCTTTGGCTAGATAGACCTTTGTTGGCAAAATAATGTCTCTGATTTTTAATACGCTGTCTAGGTTTGTCATAGGTTTTCTTCCAAGGACCAAACGTCTTTTAATTACATGGCTGCAGTTACCATCTGCAGTGATTTTGGAGCCCAAGAAAATAAAGTCTGTCATTGTTTCCATTGTTCCCCATCTACTTGTGTGAAGTGATGGGACCAGATGCTATGATCATAGTTTTTTGAATGTCGAGTCTTAAGCCAGACTTTTCACTCTCCTTTTTCACTTTAATCAAGAGGCACTTTAGTTCCTTTTTGCACTCTGCCATAAGGGTGATGTCATCTGCATATCTGAGGTAACTGATATTTCTCCTGGCAATACTGATTCCAGCTTGTGCTTCATCCAGTCCAGCAATATGCATGTTGTATTCCGAATATGTGTTAAATAAGCAGGGTGACAATATACAGCTTTGTCATACTCCTTTCCCAATTTGGAACCAGTCTGTTGTTCCACAGTCCGGAACCAGTCCGGATGTTCATATATATAGAGAGAGATGGCTGGCATGGACCTTCCCATATCTGTTTTGTGTCTTCTACTGTTCATTAATTTTCTGGAAGCTTCACATGTTAGGAACTGCACTGTTTGCCTGAACTATCTCATTTAAAACCTGTCTTGCTCACTCCCATCTTCTTGGTCTGGCACAGTGTCTCGCACATTGGTAAGCATTTAGTAAGTATATTTGTTGATTGCTGAATCCATGAAGTACTAAAAATGAAACCATGAGTAAATACGAAGGTATTGCTAGTGAGGTATATGTTTCTGATTTTCTATAGTTTTCAATTTCCTCTCATGGTTAATTCAACAGTAAACTGTTACTGAGCACGTACTGTGTGACAAGTTGTACAGAACTCTGAGGATATAACAAAAAAATTTATAACCCTTTGATTTAATGAAGTCAACTTCTTGCCAGGCATATGCCAATAGTAACTGGTGAGTCTTTTTTTTGAAAGTTAGAGATTTTACTTCACTAATACCTAAAATGTCCATGTTCACTCTTGCCATCTGTTTGACCCCTTCTAATTTACCTTGATTATTGACTTAACCTTCAAGGTTCCTATGCAGTATTGTTCTTTACAACATCGGACTTTACTTCCTTCACCAGTCACATCCGCAACTGGATGTAGCTTTCACTTTGGCTCAGCCTCTTCAGTCTTTCTGGAGCTATTTATTCACTCTTCTCCAGTAGTATGTTGGACACCTACGAGCCTGGGGAGTTCATCTTTCAGTTTCATATCTTTTTGCCTTTTCATACTGTTCATGGGGTTCTAAAGGCATGAATACTGAAGTGGTTTGCCCTTCCTTTCTCCGGTGGACCATGTTTTGTCAGAACATTTCATCATGACCCATGCATCTTGGGTGGCCCTACAGGGCATGGCCCATAGTTTCATTGAGTTAGACAGGTGTGTGATCCAAGTGATCAGTTTGGTTAGTTTTCTGTGACTGTGGTTTCCATTCTGTCTGCCCACTGATGGATAAGGATAAGGCAACTGTGGAAACTTTGTGATGGGAGGGACTGGCTGTGGGGGAGTCTAGGTCTTGTTCTAATGGGCAGGGCCATGCCTGGAGAACCCCAGGGACAGGGGAGCCTGGTGGGCTACTGTCTATGGGATCGCACACAGTTGGACACAACTGAAGTGACTTAGCAAATAGCAATGCTCAGTCAGATCAGTCACTCAGTCGTGTCTGACTTTTTGTGATCCCATCGACTGCAGCATGCCAGGCTTCCCTGTCCATCACCAAATCCCAGATCTTACTTAAACTCATGTCCACTGAGTCAGTGATGCCATCCAACCATCTTGTCCTCTATCATTCCCTTCTCCTGACTTCAATCTTTCCCAGCATCAGGGTCTTTTCTAATGGACTGGCTCTTCATATAAGGTGGCCGAAGTATCGGAGTTTCAGCTTCAGCATCAGTCCTTCTAATGAATATTCAGGACTGATTTCCTTTAGGATTTACTGGTTGGATCTCCTTGCTGTCTAAGAGACTCTCAAGAATCTTCTCCAACCCCACAGTTCAAAAGCATCAATTCTTCAGCACTCAGCTTTCTTTATGGCCCAACTCTCACATCCATACATGACCACAGGAAAAACCATAGCTTTGACTAGATGGACTTTTGTTGGCAAAGTAATGTCTCTGCTTTTTAATATGCTGTCTAGGTTGGTCACAGCTTTTCTTCCAAGGAGCAAGTATCTTTTAATTTCATGGCTGCAGTCACCATCTGCAGTGATTTTGGAGCCCAAGAAAATATCATCTGTCACTGTTTCCATTGTTTCCCCATCTATTTGCTGTGAAGTGATGGGACCAGATGCCATGATCTTAAGTTTTCTGAATGTTGAGTTTTAAGCCAGCTTTTTCCATTCTTCTCTTTCACTTTCATCAAGAGGCTCTTCAGTTCCTCCTTGCTTTCTGCCATAAGGGTGGTGTCATCTGAATATCTGAGGTAATTGATATTTCTCCTGGAGATCTTGATTCCATCTTGTGCTTCATCCAGCCTGGCATTTTGCATGATGTTCTCTGCATATAAGTTAAATAAGCAGGGTAACTATACAGCCTTGATGGATTCCTTTCCCAATGTGGAACTAGTCCATTGTTTCATGTCTGGTTTTCACTGTCACTTCTTGATCTGCATACAGATTTCTCAGGAGGCAGGTAAAGTGGTCTGGTATTTCCATTTCATGAAGAATTTTCCACAATTTGTTGTGAACCACACAGTCAAAGTTTTTAGGATTGACTGGTTTGATCTCCTTGTTGTCCAAGTGACTGTCATGAGTCTTCTCCAACACCACACTCAAAGGCTTTGGCCTAGTCAATAAAGCAGAAATAGATGTTTTTCTGGATTTTTCTTGCTTTTTTGATGATCCAGCAGATGTTGGCAATTTGACCTCTGGTTCTTCTGCCTTTTCTACATCCAACTTGAACATCCAGAAGTTCTCAGTTCATGTACTGGCTTGGAGAATTTTGAGCATTACTTTGGTAGCATGTGAGATGAGTGCAATAGTGCAGTAGTTTGAACATCCTTTGGCATTGCCTTTCTTGAGGATTGGGATGAAAACTGACATTTTCTAGTCTTGTGGCCACTGCTGAGTTTTCCAAATTTGTTCTCATACTGAGTGCAGCACTTTCACAGCATCATCTTTTAGGATTTGAAATAGCTCTACTAAAATTCCATCACCTGCAGTAGCTTTGTTCATAGTGGTACTTCCTAAGGCCCACTTGACTTCACATTCCAGGATGTCTGGCACTAGGTGGGTGATCACACCATTGTGGTTATCTGGGTTTTGATGATATTTTTTGTATAGTTTTTTTTTGTGTGTATTGTTGTCACTTCTTCTTAATATATTTTGCTTCTGTTAGGTCCATACCGTTTCTGTCCTTTACTGTGACCATCTTTGCATGGAATGTTCCCTTGGTATCTCTAATTTTCTTGAAGCGATCTCTAGTCTTTTCCATTCTATTGTTTTCCTCTATTTCTTTGCACTGATCACTGAGGAAGGCTTTCTTATTTCTCCTTGGTATTCTTTGGAACTCTGCATTCAAATGGATATCTCTTTCCTTTTCTCCTTTGCCTTTTGCTTCTCTTCTTTTCACAGCTATTTGTAAGGCCTCCTCAGACAACCATTTTGCCTTTTTGCATTTCCTTTTCTTGGCAATGATCTTGACCACTGCCTCCTGTGCAATGTCATGAGCTTCTATCCATAGTTCTTCGGTCACTCTGTCTATCAGATCTAATCCCTGAATCTATATCTCCCTTCCACTGTATAATCATAAGGGATTTGATTTAGGTCATACCCAAATGGCCTAGTGGTTTTCCCTACTTTCTTCAATTTAAGTCTGAATTTGGCAATAATGAGTTTATGATCTGAGGCAAAGTCAGCTCCCAGTCTTGTTTTTGGTGACTATATAGAACTTCATCTTTGGCTGCAAAGAATATAATCAATATGATTTTGGTATTGACCATCTGATTATGTCTATGTGTAGACTCTTCTCTTGTGTTGTTGGAAGAGGTTATGTGCTACAACCAGTGCGTTCTCTTGGAAAAACTCTGTTAGCCTTACCTTGCTTCATTTTGTGCTCCAAGGCCAAATTTACCTGTTACTCCAGGTATCTCTTGACTTCCTACTTTGAATTCCAGTCACCTATAATGAAAAGGACATCTTTTTTGCATTTTAGTTCTAGAAGGTCTTTAGGTCTCCTCATAGTGAAGTGAAAGTGAAGTTGCTCAGTCATGTCCGACTCTTTGTGACCCGTGGACTGTAGCCCACCAAGCTCCTCTGTCTATGGGATTCTCCAGGCAAGAATACTGGAGTGGGTTGCCATTTCCTTCTCCAGGGGATCTTCCCGACCCAGGGATTGAACCCAGGTCTCCCACATTGCAGGCTGATGCTTTAAGCCCTGCACCACCAGGGAAGCCCTTAAGTACAAGAATATAGTCTCTCAGAAAATCTCCTATAGAGACACAGAACTTCAGATCCAAGTACTAATATCAGAGATTTCAAGGGAGGAAAGGAAGCCAGGTTGAAAGAAAAAGAGGGAGGAGGCAGGAGAGGGGGGCGCAAAAGGTGTGGCCTTACAGATGTCTCCTGCCACCTACAGATACCCAGCCTTTATGGGACTTTTCCCTGGGCCTCCAGAGAAGGGAAGACTGGAACTCGGCCCTACCAGAAATCAGACCAGACCAGAACCAGAATTTGTGTTCTCTGCTAAGAGGAGGTGATCGTCTTCAATCCTCAGCTCAGGCTGAGGGCCCTTCGACTAGATTCCTGTGTCCAGGACCAGGGGACTAGAAAAACAGGGAAGGATAGGAAGGGTTAAGGAGAGGAAAGAGAGAGGGAAGGGGAGAGAGGTCAATAAAGTCTCTTGTTCCTTACCAGTCGGAGCACTCTGGCCAGTTGTCTGCATCATGGGGAGACCAGGGACAAAAGGGTCCCAGTTGCAGCTGCTGGGTCTGGTCCATTGGCAGGCAAGCTGGCCCCTGAGTACCCCGAGTGGTCAGGATGTCAGTCTCAGCGAAGGAGAGTCCCCGCCAGAGTCGCCATTTGTTGCAGGAAGGAGGACCCCTTCAGGGCCTGAAACTGGACTCTTGTCTAACACTAGGAAATGAATTGTCTGAGGAGACACATGTGCTGACAAAGCAAGAGATTTTATTGGGAAAGGGCACCCAGGTGGAAAGCAGTAGGGTAAGGGAACCCAGGAGAAATGCTCTTCATAGGTTTTCATAGAGCCATTCAAAGCAGAAGTTGTTCTATGAGGGCCATGCTCAGTAAATCTTTAATCCAGTTTATGCTGATGAGTGGGGCTGTGTTCTCTCTCTGTATTTTAGCCTGTAGCCAAACTATGGTAGGTCTAATGGCTGTATTAGTGAACCCCTTCAAAAGGGCTTATGCTAGGAATGTTGTATTCAGTACCCTTTATAACACAGCAGGCCACTGTCAACCCATGTCTCTGCCAGAGACCCATGGACACTCCCAGGACAGTCTTGCTCAGTCTCCTGTGAGGTCACTTTCCCCTTCTCCTGAGTCCTGGTGTGAACAAGCTTTTGTTTGTGTTCTCTAAGAGTCTGTTTCCTAGTCCTGTGAAAGTTCTGTAATCAAATCCCACTGGCCTTCAAAACTAAAGACAGGTCTAGCTCTCTTGTGTGGTTCCTGGGTCCTGGTGTGCACAAGGTTTCGTGTGAGTCCCCCAAGCATCTCTGGCACATGCGGGGCTTGATTCTAAATGTGATTTTGCTCCTGCTGACACCTAGTTGGGTTTTCTCCTTTGCCCTTGGATTTTTTTTTTTTTTTAATCAGATCCAACTATCTCCAGTTGATGGTTATCCAGTGGCTAGTTGCAATTTTGGAGTTTTCACAGGACAAGGTGAATGCATGTCCTACCTGCCACCTTGTGAATTGGCTCAACTCCAGCCCAAAATGCCCAGGAAGCAGAAGGGCACAGGGGGCCTCTGCTGGTACCATGGCTCTGGTTTCTCATAGAGTTCAGGTGCAGGAGAGAAATCTGCTCTAGGTCCTATTGTGTTGGTCACCAAAGCTGTCCACTAAATAGTCACAATCTGCTAGTGTTAGAGGGTCTCCTGCGGAGGCATGCATCAGCAATGGCTTGCTGTGGGAATAAGAACACTGGCAGCAGCAGTCCTGGGAAGTGGTCATTGGTGTGAGTTCTCTTGGAGGTCATCAATTGCTCTACTACAGAGCCTCTGGACTCCAGGTCAGGGCAAAGGCTAACAGAGTTTTGCCAAGAGAATGCACTGGTCATAGAAAATACCCTCTTCCAGCAATACAAGAGAGCTCTACACATGGACATCACCAGATGGTCAATACTGAAATCAGGTTGATTATATTTGCAGCCAAAGATGGGGAAGATTGATACAGTCAGCAAAAACAAGACCGGAAGCTGACTGTGGCTCAGATCATAAACTCATTATTGCCAAATTCAGACTTAAATTGAAGAAAGTAGGGAAAACCACTAGGCCATTCAGGTACGACCTAAATCAAATCCCTTACAGTTATACAGTGGAAGTGACAAATAGATTCAAAGGATTAGATCTGATAGATATAATGACTGAAGAACTATGGATGGATATTTGTAACACTGTACAGGAGGCAGTGATATAAACCATCCCCAAGAAGAAGAAATGCAAAAAGGCAAAATGGTTGTCTTAGGAGGCCTTACAAATAGCTGTGAAAAGAAGAGATGCAAAAGGTAAAGGAAAAAAAGAAAGATATACCCATTGGAATGCAGAGTTCCAAAGAATACCAAGGAAAGATAAGAAAGACTTCCTCGATGATCAATGCAAAGAAATAGAGGAAAACAATAGAATAGGAAAGACTAGAGATCTCTTCAAGAAAATTAGAGATATGAAGGGAACATTTCATGCAAAGATGGTCACAATAAAGGACAGAAATGGTATGAACCTAACAGAAGCAGAAGATATTAAGAAGAGGTGGCAACAATACACAGAAGAACTATACAAAAAAAATCTCCATGACCCAGACTACCACGAAGGTGTGATCACTCACTTAGAGCCAGACATCCTGGAGTGCAAAGTCAAGTGGGCCTTAGGAAACATCACTGCAAAGCTAGTCGAGGTGGTGGAATTCCACTTGAGCCCTTTTAAATCCTAAAAGATGATGCTGTTCAAGTGCCACAGTCAATATGCCAGCAAATTTGGAAAGCTCGGCAGTGACCACAGGACTTGAAAATGTCAATTTTCATTTCAATCCCCAAGAAAGGAAATGCCAAAGAATGTCGAAACTACTACACAGTTGAACTCTTCTCACATGCTAGCAAAGTAATTCTCAAAATTCTCCAAGCTAGATTTCAACAGTACGTGAACTGTGAACTTCCAGTTGTTCAAGCTGGATTTAGGAAAGGCAGAGGAACCAGAGATCAAATTGTCAAAATCTGCTGGGTCACCAAAGAAACAAGAGTTCCAGAAAAACATCTACTTCTGCTTCATTGACTATGCTAAAGCCTTTGTGTTGATCATAACAAAGCATGGAAAATTCTTCATGAGATGGGAATACCAGACCACCTTACCTCTCTCCTGAGAAATCTGTATGCAGGTCAAGAAGCAACAGTTAGGACTTGACAGGAAACAAGGGACTGGTTCTAAGTTAAGTAAGGAGTATGCCAAGGCTGTATACTGTCATCCTGCTTATTTAACTTATATGCAGAGTACATGATGTGAAATGCCAGACTGGATGAAGCATTGGCTGGAATCAAGATTGCAGGGAGAAATATCAATAAAGTCAATATGCAGATGACACCAGCCTTATGACAAAAAGTGAAGAGGAACTAAAGGAATCAGAGATCAAATTGCCAACATTTGTTGGATCATGGAGAACCAAGGGGACTCTAGAAAAACACCTACTTCTGCTCTATTGACTATGCTAAAGACTTTGACTGTGTAGATCACAACAAACTGTGGGAAATTGTTAAAGAGATGGGAATATCAGACCACCTTACCTGCCTCCTGAGAAGCCTGTATAATGGACAAGAAGTAACAACTAGAACTGGACATTTAACAACGCACTGGTTCAAACTGGGGAAAGAGTACTTCAAGACTGTATATCATCACCCTGCTTATTTGACTTATATTCAGGGTAGATTCATGTGAAATGCCCGACTCCAAAGTTGGAATTAAGATTGCTGGGAGAAAGATCAACAACCTCAGATATGCAGATGATATCACTTTAATAGCAGAAAAAAAAAAAGGAACTAAAGAGCCTCTCGATGAAGGTGAAAGAGAGTGAAAAAGCTGGCTTAAAACTCAACATTAAAAAAACTATGATCATGGCATCCATTCCCATGGCAAATAGATGGAGAAAAAGTGGAAACAGTGACAAATTTTATTTTCCTGGGCTTGAACATCCCTCTGGATGCTGACTGTAGCCATGAAATTAAGATTCTTGCTCCTTGGAAGAAAAGCTAATATGATGAACCTGCTGCTGCTGCTGCTGCTAAGTCACTTCAGTCGGGTCTGACTCTGTGTGACCCCATAGATGGCAGCCCACCAGGCTCCCCCATCCCTTGGATTCTCCAGGCAAGAACCCACTGGAGTGGGTCGCCATTTCCTTCTCCAGTGCATGAAAGTGAAAAGTGAAAGCGAAGATGCTCAATCATGTCCGACTCTTAGCAACCCCATGGACTGCAGCCTACCAGGCTCCTCTGTCCATGGGATTTTCCAGGCAAGAGTACTGGAGTGAGTTTCCATTGCCTTCTCCAACAGCATATTAAAAAGAGGAGATATCAACTTGCCAACAAGGGTCCAAACAGTCAAAGCTATGACTTCTTCAGTAGTCATGTGTGGATGTGAGAATTGAACCATAAAGAAAGCTGAATGCTGAAGAATTGATGCTTTTGTAACTAGGGTGCTGAAGCCTCTTGACAGTACCTTGGACAGCAAGGGGATCAAACATGTCAATCCCAAAGGAAATCAACCCTAAATATCTTTCAGAAGAACTGATGCTGAAGCTGAAGCTCCAATACTTTGGTCACCTGATGTGAAGAACTGAATCATTAGAAAAGACCCTGATTCTGGGAAAGATTCAGGGCAAGAGGAGAAGGGGACAACAGAGGATGAGATGGCTGTCATCTCATGAGGATGGTGGCATCACTGACTCAATGGACATGAGTTTAAGCAAACTCTGGGAGATAGTGAAGGACAGGGAAGCCTGGCATGATGCAGTTCATGGGGTCCCAAAGAGTTGGACAGGGCTTAGCGACTCAACAACAGCAAAAACTTAACTGAATTATTATAGATATTCTTTAGAATTACTATATATGTGATATGATGTTTTTAGTCTTTCAGTCACGTCCAAATCATTGTGATCCCATGGACTGTAGTCGGCCAGCCTCCTCTATCCATGGCAATTCTCCAGACAGGAATGCTGGAGTGGGTTTCCATGTCCTCCTCCAGGGGATCTTGCCAATCCAGTTATCGAACCTAGGTCTCCCGCTTTAGGCAGACTCTTTTAACATGTTATCTACCAGGAAAGCCCATTACTATGTATATGTCTACACCAAATGAATGATTTAATTAAGTGTTTTAACTCCTAAATGATCAGAGGAAACTGGTGAACCCCTTGAGATTTACTAATCCTATGATTTATTTGAGGCTTTCTGTATTAAACAGATTTGAACGACTGGAATCTCTGTGTCTGAAGTGCTGATAAGTGCTGATTTTTAATGGTTCTAATTGATCATCTGGTGATGACAAGGTTTCGAATCCTGCTTTATTCTTCTAAGAGTTAATGAGGGCAACATCTTTCTAATTTTGCATTTAACCAACTAAGTTAATCAACCAGAATTTGACTTTATTTTTGTAGAACATACTCCTAATCTTAGGAGAACTATTCTTTATTATCCTTTAAGAATCCACCTAGGGATTCTGGTGGTTCAGACAGTAAAGAATCTGCCCGCAATGCGGGAGACCTGGATTCGATCCCTGGATTGGGAAGATACCCTGCAGAAGGGAATGGCAATCCAGTACAGTATTCTTCCCTGGAGAATTCCATGGACAGAAGAGCCTGGAGAGCTACAGTCCATGGGTTGCAATGAGTTGGGCATGACTGAGTGACTAACACACACACACACACACACACACACACACACACACAAGAATCTACCTCAGTGCCAGTACTGTTCGCTTAACACATTAGCCCTGATCCTTAAAACATCCTGCAAGGCAGGAGTTATGATTCCAGTCTTACAGATGAGGAAAACTGGTCTCAGGAAGGAGACCTGACTTGGTCATGCCATGCACTTAGTGAGTGAGGTGTACAGAGAACTCAAAGCAGGGCTGACTTCAAAAGCTTTGTCTTCATCAGCTGTTGCTACTCTTCTTCATGATTTGTGATAACATTATCAATGAATGTTTTTATAATTGAATCTTATTTCATTCATTTACCAGAAGCCCCTTGACTATTTATTAAAGTCCTACTCTTATTTACTAGAAATATGGTAACTAGCCCAGAGAATCAGCAAAAAATTAGATTACATCAAAAGTATCTAATCCTCAGTAAATTCAAAATAGCTAAAAGTAAAGAAATGAATGTTTTTAAATGTAATGGCAAAAATAGAGCACATAATAAAACATGCATATTCTAAGCAAATAATAGATGAATTCTTTTGGATTCAGCTTATTCGACTCACATATTTTTAAATAATTTATCTCTAACTTCTATAAATAAAGCCTTTATTCTTTGATCTTAATCCTGTTTTTCATTCACAGGAAAGTGATATTTTTATGGGCCAGTGAAGCTTATATACCGTTGAGTGACATTTAGGTACTATAGTTATTTCCATGTGAAGAGAATTAATCTCTTCCAGGAGAGGAGTCAGTCCTCTCCACTTCTGGTTCTGTCCAAATATCTCCAGTTATACTTGCTGCCTGAAAGAACACAGTCTTCAGTACTGTTTTAAATCTTAAATATAGAAAGTTTTTCAGAAAACTTCAATATAATAATGTATTTTTTGAGCTACCTTTGTGTCCTGCTTTGTGACTGATAATTAACAAATATATTTTTCTATGTTTTGATTGTCATTTATATTAGAAATTAATCTTACTTGCTTCCTAGGATTATGAAAGGATTGAATGTGATAGTGAGTGAGAAAGTGATTTAAAATTTTTACAGCTGTAAACAAACAAATATATATATATATTAGAAAATGTTCATGGAAATGGAATTGAAGTTTTTATAGTGAATGAAGTGTTTTTAGAAGTGTTAAGTATCTCAGGTCAATTCTTTTTAAATATTGATTTAATTTTTATGGTTTAATTTTATTTTCAATCTTGTCTCAGAGGATCTTTTTCTGTTTTCTCTTTAATTTTTCTTTCTTTTTAATAAAGAGCTGTCTGACTTTCTTCAGGCAGTGTCCATGTGTTTGTTAAATGGGCAATTTTTCTTTCTTTATCTGCCATTCTCCTTTCTTTCCTCCTCCCTGTCTTGAAGCCTTATTCCTTGGTTCCTCTGTAACAACACAGAGTAACTCTCTGTTACTTATGGCTAACCTGAATATAAATCCCATTGGGGATGTTTTCAGTTTTGTGTTTAGTCTTGTTTAGTCTGGCCTTTGGCAAAGGTCCATGACAGACAGCAAATTGCTCTATGGAAAAAAAAAAAAAAAGATAGTTTAGTGATTGGTAATTGGGAGTGGATTTTACCCTATAGATTTGTTTCAAATTTCCATAGTGGGTTCACTGTTCCAATTGGAATTCAGTTGGCATTTAGCTTGGGTATCTGCTGCCATTGGGACTTCCTGGGATTTCTTTGTCTGTCTATTGATCTTTCTGTATCATTTTTATAACTGAATCACTAAGCTGTGTTGGAAAATTGAATATAACTCAGGTGGTAAGATTTAAAACAAGGGGAGAAGAGAAAGAGAGAAAGGAGAAAGATTCATTTGTGGTTGGTGAAAATCCCCAAAGAAACTCAAATTCAGCGTGAACCACGTTTCCTTGTTAGTATTCAGCTGTTAGATAAACGACAGCAGTAGGGTGTCTGATCAAGAGTGGAAGGAGATGATGGAAATGGCCCTAATCATTAAGGTAAGAGACAAAAACTGTGGAATAGGCGAGTGTCCTCTGTGTCAGGAGCAGGCGAGTCTAATATATCTGTTCCTGACTGTCAGATACATCAGACTGCACAAATTATAGGCTTTTACTGAGAGGATTTTGGGGCAAGATTAAGGTTTTAATATGAATTCCTTCTGGTGACAATTATCAGTTTGAAGAACCTGTATTATACCTTGCAGAAAGAGGGCACCCATCTGAGGTCACTGAATGCTCAGTCTTCCAGTCCTGCTTGAACTATCCTCTGTAGCAAAATGCATGCCTGATTTAAGAAACTCAAACAGAGGCAGGCATTTTTAGAGAAAGAATGTGGAGTTGTGCACAAGCTCTTCAGGCTTTAATCCTGCATCTATATCATGGGAAACAATAGCTTCCCAGAAAAACAAACATCGTTCTATTACATCGTGCTCTTTAAAACCTAATTACTTATCTTCAGTTATTCTTGAAGCAGGAGAATTTTCACATTGTTTGGTACCCTCTCCTTCCAGAATAGATGTCAGCCCCTTTCCCTTAATTTTAGTGATTCAGTATGTGGAATTTCTGATGCTTAACATTTTAATTTTTTGTTGTGATTATTCTATGGTTTGGAAGGTTACTTTGAATTTTATATCTTATTCCCTAATAGATTAATAGGGTATCTGTACCTTACAAAGAGACTAATGAAATGTGTAATTTAAATGGGAAAAGTGGAAGGGTAGAAATAGGAAAAAGCCATAGCTGTTTTTTTCTTTTTTTCTTATCATTGGAGGTACAAAAATCATGGTTTGAATGAAAAAGAAAAATAAGGAAGTAAATACCAGGCATGCTTAGAAAAAGTGTAGTCAAATGTGTGTGTGTACATGTTTGCTTGTATGTGTGTGCATGTGGGTAAAAGAGAGATAGAGATTATGAGATTGGTTTAAACACAATTGGTTTCAAGAATTGCAGAATTCCATTCATACTATATTAAGATGTAGTTCTTCAGACTTCCTTTCCGTTTAGTTTTTTTTTTTTTCTTTTTTCTTTTCAGTTCATTTCTTATGAGCCCTTCACTATTAGTGTTTTTCTGCATCCTTATAATAATGAGGATAATTTTTAAAATGTGGACTTTAAGGTGGACCAGAGAGCATTTGCTTCTGGTCTTATGGATGAAACATAAGTTACATTCTCCATGGAGTTTCAACCTGATGTTCTGGCATAGAAACCACTAGAAGTCAACTTGCACTGGGGACAAAGGATCTTCATGGGAAAGACCCACTTCTCAGTGGAGAGTCAGTACTTCAAAATTTGTTCTAATGTTAATGCTCGGGGCTCAGTGGTGAGGGGTAAAGAGATGTCTGCTACATTCCTTTCCTTACCACTTATTGGCAATACTGGAATACTGGGAACACAGAACATCTCTGTTTTGGCGTAGGCATAACAGAGCGCCACACAGGAGTCATGAGGACATCACCCCATCTGTGGGCAGAACCCAGCGTGGTTCTGTGTGTTCAGGTGTTCTGGAGAATATAGCACAGCTATGGCACATTGATGGTCCAGACTCCCAAACTGATTCAGTCCCCAGACTGACAAGACCTGTATCTGGATCTAGTAGAACAAGCACTGGAGTGGCCACCATCTGTGAGGAATATCGCTGGTACATTTTGAAGCTGCAGAAAGCATCACCTTTGCACAGAAGTCAGGGCCCTCATTGTCATTAGAGGTTTATGATGCAGCAGCAGTTGAATCAAGACGGGCCAAGAAACACCCTGGAGATTCCATCTAACTTTTGGCTTAGTACCTTGTGGAGCTAGGATGCTGTGGAAATGTGTCAGAAATGTCAGGCACCAGACTGGGCTAACATAGAACTTAAACATATTCTTAAGAGAGTGAGAGCAGGGGAGGAGGAAAAACCAGATGCCCCTTGGTAGTCTGGAGGGCTTGTTTCTAAACATATGGGATCTTTCCCTGGGTTTGCTGAGATAATTAGAAGTAGGAGTGAAGTGGGGCAGCAGTTAGGGTGATACGCGTCAGGCAATAATGGATAAGTCGTAGAGCCAAAAAATATTGTATTTTTTGTAGTGTAATTTGATTTTATCCTGCCTGCCTCTTTGTTGCTCTTCTCACCTCTACCCTTATTCAGACTGGAGAGACCCAGTGAAACATATCATGTAAACATTTATCACCTGGCACTACTTATATTTTGAGTGGGAACATGTACAAAATCCCTAGCTACAGAATTCGAAAGACCTAGAAGTAAAACAACTGCTTTGAAATTTCAAATTTCTTACATAAAATCATTTTCTGCCTTTGATAACTACACTTCAGACTAAATAACTATTTTCCCAAATAACCAGTTAGATACATTTTTTGAAATATTTGAAAACACATTGGTCTGCTGTTTGAATGAAATGTAAGCATAATAGAACTGAAGAAAATCTCATTCACTATTTTTTCATCCAGTTAATGTCCTAATGCTCAATATCAAACCCCGTAGAGACCTTCATCTCCAGGGAAAACTTGTTAATTTGATTCGTATAAAGCATAAAGGTAGCTTCTTATCCTGTCCTTCAGAAGTTATAGTTTTGCTAAACCTAAACATAATATTGAAATATTCCCCTTTCATTTAAAGAAGTTCTATAAGATAACAAAATTGTTACTTCGAGAGGCAATTATAACTTTGCCATAAAGGCCGTGTAAGAATTAGCAATTATCCTTTCTGCTTTCTGGAAACAGTTTCTCATGGCGGGGGAAGAACAAATATTAGACAAGCAGTTGGACTGTTTGCTTTTTTGGCTCAAGAACAAGCGATGATATCTCACAGGAGGCTGAGCAGTGTTCACAAGTCTTCCACAGTATGATTTATTTTTATGACTTACTGACATATGTTATGGGCAGTGGAATGGGATGTCTTCTTTTTTCCCTGTGGCTTGTTAAGTATTTAAATGAGCAGACAGCACCATGCATCTCCTTCCTTCAAGAGCCCTGTGGGTCAGGCTTTTTCATCTTTCTCCTTATTGAAATAGACAAGGAAGGAAATGTTTGCAAATGGGACTTTCTTCCTAATTTAGCCAGATTCAAGAAAGTGCTAACTTCTTTCCAAGTATTATCTCCAAATGCTCTTTGAACAGATTCATTTTCTCTGTTCAGACTTTACAAGGCTGCAGGCCATGGAAGAAGTTTGAAGCCCTCCACTTCCTCTAGTTACAATGGAATACTATTGTTCACCT
Source organism: Neotragus moschatus (assembly GCA_006410615.1). Classification (NCBI taxonomy): domain Eukaryota; kingdom Metazoa; phylum Chordata; class Mammalia; order Artiodactyla; family Bovidae; genus Neotragus; species Neotragus moschatus. Next base: position 220,732 of record SJYA01001335.1, read on the forward strand.
CTCTAGTCTATCCAAGTTATAAGTTGCTGACTTCTCTATTATAGAATTTTAGAATTAGAAAGAAGAAAATAAAACCACTCAGAAAAAAAAAAATGTCCCCAAGTGAGTCAGTGTCAATTAAAGGGACTCCTTGGTGCAAATACCACATCAGCATCAATTTTGTCAGTTAAGAATTTTAAGATCAGAAGCAATTACATTCAATAGCACCTTGTTTTTATGTGTCTACCCTTCATAGCCTTGGCTAGTAAGTCAGCCTGCACCATAATTTACACTGACATCTAATTTCAGTGGATCTGCAAGCAATCTAACAGAAGATGGAGGTACTGAGAGGAGAGCAGTCCAACTTTATCACTGCAGACATAAAGATTCATTATTTTTGCCAATTTCAAAAGTGAACCTTATAAATATCTATGCTTCTCCCCTCTGTTTTGCATATCTCATGCCTTGAATTAATTTGTGTTTTAGGCAAATGATTTCTACTTAAAACTAGATGATTAAATACTTTAACTGGCTACAGAAAAGCACCTACGTATGGTAACTACTCAAGTTATAGTTTTTTTTTCCACCTTAGATTATGTGCTAAAGAAAGAACAAACACTAAGACTTTTAAAAAATGTCTTNATCAATTTTGTCAGTTAAGAATTTTAAGATCAGAAGCAATTACATTCAATAGCACCTTGTTTTTATGTGTCTACCCTTCATAGCCTTGGCTAGTAAGTCAGCCTGCACCATAATTTACACTGACATCTAATTTCAGTGGATCTGCAAGCAATCTAACAGAAGATGGAGGTACTGAGAGGAGAGCAGTCCAACTTTATCACTGCAGACATAAAGATTCATTATTTTTGCCAATTTCAAAAGTGAACCTTATAAATATCTATGCTTCTCCCCTCTGTTTTGCATATCTCATGCCTTGAATTAATTTGTGTTTTAGGCAAATGATTTCTACTTAAAACTAGATGATTAAATACTTTAACTGGCTACAGAAAAGCACCTACGTATGGTAACTACTCAAGTTATAGTTTTTTTTTCCACCTTAGATTATGTGCTAAAGAAAGAACAAACACTAAGACTTTTAAAAAATGTCTTGTTATTTTAAGAAAGTTCGATTTTGTGGTGCGCACTATTTGGAATGTCTACCTAGCTCATTGCCATTTTCCCACTCCGAGAATGGCATCCCTGCAAAGAAGGGGGCCTCCAGAGGCCCTCCCAGCCCCTCCCTCCCTGAAACCTCTCCCTTCCTGGCTACAGTTGATTGGCAGCTGACTCAAATAAGTCTATTTAGAATCCATCCTTGAGAGCTACAAAAATTGAAACTAGGAAGAATTTTTTTCTTTGATGGTGAGACCACTAGACAAGTGACTTGGAAGATTTTCTGTTACTGAATATATGGAAAGAGTAGGATGGAGTAGCTGAGGGTTTCTCAACTGTGGGAGATGTTGATACCTGGAGCCAGAAAATTATTTTTGTGGGGACTAACCTGGGCATTGTAGGAGATTTAACAGCTTCCTTGACATCTACCCATTAGATTCCTGTAGCATTCCACAGTTTTAACAACCAAAAATGTCTCCAGACATGCCTGATGTCCCAAGGGGAACAACATGACCTANTGGTGGTGGTGGTGGAGGGAAGGCAAATTTATAAAATCATTCAAAGTCCCTTAACTCCTTAATCATTTAGTCAGATCACCAATTTTCTCAACAGAAGCCATCTTTTGCCCTTAAATTTACAGATAGAGTTGTTGATCAGACAGTAAGGCCATGATCAGATTTCTCCAAGAGTAAGTAAATAAAACTCCAAATTTTTTTTTATAAAAGTAGAAAATGAGGAAAAATGAGTAGAAAAGGAATACCCACCAGATTTCCCAATGAAGTTAATATTCCCCAATACACAACTGTTTTAGAAATACAGGAAAGGCTTTGAGACAACTGAAATATTTTCCATGTATTCAGCTTTCAATTATAGTTACTAAATATTCTGCACTTCTATCAGGATTATTATATCCAAGGCATAAACACAGTGAAAATGATTGAAATCTTAATAATATAAATCTCTCTTAAACCAAGAATTGTATTTCTCAGTAACATTAGGTGCACAGAGTGCTCTGTTATCTCACTGAATGTTATGTCACTGAATGGATGGAACACAGGATCCCCTCTAAGGCAGTGCAGCCAAATTCTCAGGGTCACTTATTTGTTTTCATACCCTCTGCCTTTTCTCATATCTATTGAGGCAGCATGGTCTTTTGCTGAGATAGTCTTAATTTTAAAAGTCCTTGCTCACATGGGTTTTCAAAGAAGCGAGTGTGTATTTTGTGAGAAAAAATAAAAGATTTCTGTTTGTAAGTTTAAACAGTACACTGGATAAAGGCTTGAACTTTGGTTGGACCATGAACACCTTTGAGAATCTAGGATAATCATATAATTTATCATACAAACTTGAACCCTTTGAGAGAATAATGAATAATTATTCTGAGCAAAGAGGTAGCAGGAATAAGAATTATCCCAGCCACACTGGGAGGTATAGCCATTTTAAGAATTTGATAAAAAGTATGGGCCCACTTGTCAGGAAAATAAAAAGTGCTCATGCATGAACATTGCACGTTTCACATGGATCACTTTATAGAATTCACATCTTCATTTTAAGATCCCTGGGACCAGATGCATTTGTCCAACATTTGTTATTTTTATTGTCGGTCTCCTTTGTCCCAGGCACTGGTTTTAAATGCTGGAGATACAGCACTGCACAAAACTCAAACATTCCTGCTCTCACATGATTTATATTACACGAGGATAGTCTGACTATGTGGTAGGAAGAATTTTAAAGATGGTTTCCCAAGATTCTCATCACCTAATGCAATCTAACTCTAATTTAGACACTACTGTGGAGGCACTCTGCCATTGTAATTAAGGGTTGTTGTTGTTGTTTTTATTGCTCAGTTGTGCCTGACCTTTTCACGACCCAATGGACTGGAGCCCACCAGGCTCCTCTGTCCATGGGATTTCCCAGGTTAGAACACTGGAGTGGGTTGCCATTTCCTTCTCCAGGGGATCTTCCCAACCCAAGGATTGAACCCACTTCTCCTGCTTTGGCAAATGGATTCTTTACCACTAATTAAGGGAAGCCCCTTAATTAAGAGTAAAGGCCTTAAAATAGGGAGAATTTCCCGATTATTTTCCAAGATAACCCAGTTGGGCCCTATCTAATCACTCGAGCCTTGAGAGTCAGAGAATTTCCTTCAGCTGGAGTGAAAAGAGACTTGGAAGAAGGAGACCTAAGGAGGGATGAGGTCAAAGAGTAAAGAGATTTAAAGCAGGATAAGGACTAAATCTTCTGCCTGAGGCTTTCAGTGTGAGGAAGAGGACAGAGAATGCAGATAGCTTTTGGAAGCTGACGCTGACAGCCAAAAATAGAAATGGGGGCTTCAGTCTCACAACCACATTGAACTGGATTTTGCAAGTAACTTTAATGAATTTGGAAGCAAATTCTGGAGTCTCTTGCTAAGAGCCCAGTCAGCTAACACTTTGATTTCAGCCTCACAAGACCTGGAGCAAAGAGGCCCACTGGACTACAGAACTAAGATAAATTTCTGTTGTTTTTAAGTTATTAAGTTTGTGGTAATTTGTCATGCTAACAATTCAAAGCTAGCACAGACAAGAAACAAGAAAAACAAGCAAAATATTTGCTAGTAAATTATGAAATGCTAAGGAGTAAAACAAGAAAGGAAGATATTGAATGGAAGGGAAGGCATTCCTGAGAAGGTAAAGTTTTAAGAAAAGACTTGAAGGTCTTGAGGGAGTGAGCCATGCAGCTACTACCGGGGGCAAAGAGTATTTCCTGGAGTGGGAACAGTAAGGAAAAGCCCTGAGCTGGGAGTAGGTTTGAGAGTGTGAGGAGTAGCAGGGAGGCTGGTATAGTTTGGCCAGAGTGAATTCAGGAAAGAGTGGAGGGGATGAGGTAGACAGTGTGATGGCTGCTTTCTGAGTGCCATGCTGGTCATAGCAAATACTCCAGCATTTATTCTAAGTGGCAGGAGTCATGAGAGCATTTTGAGGAAGGGACGGGGTGCTGTGATTTGATCTGTGTGTTAGCAGAATCACTTTGGCTTTTGTGTTGAGTCACACTGCAGGAAGGTAGGGGTAGAACCAGGGGTATCAGCTAGAAGGCTACTGTAAATGTCTGAGCAAGAGATGATGTTGGTTTGGACTTAGTTCTGGGTAGTAAGGACTGGTGAAAAATAGTCATATTTAATTTTATAGTGCAGCTGATAGGTTTCTCTNTGATCTGTGTGTTAGCAGAATCACTTTGGCTTTTGTGTTGAGTCACACTGCAGGAAGGTAGGGGTAGAACCAGGGGTATCAGCTAGAAGGCTACTGTAAATGTCTGAGCAAGAGATGATGTTGGTTTGGACTTAGTTCTGGGTAGTAAGGACTGGTGAAAAATAGTCATATTTAATTTTATAGTGCAGCTGATAGGTTTCTCTGGCTGACTGTGGAGGGTTATTAATATTACTGTGGTTTCCAACCTTTTTGGCAGCAGGGACCAGTTTTGTGGAAGACAATTTTTCCATGGACTGAAGTGGGGGTGGTTTTGGGATGATTCAAGCTCATTTCACTTATTATGCACTTTAATGTCACTGCAGATAGGACAGGAGCTATAGGTCTGAGGCCTGGAGGTTGGGGATTGCTGATGTAATAAAGTCTTTAACAACTCTGGTCATAAGACAACTCAAGATTATAGAATGTGTTGGACAAAGGTCCGTCTAGTCAAAGCTATGGTTTTTCCAGTAGTCATGTATGAATGTGAGAGCTGGATTATAAAGAAAGCTGAGCGCTGAAGAATTGATGCTTTTGAACTGTGGTGGTGGAGTCAACTCTTGGGAGTCCCTTGGACTCCAAGGAGATCCAACCAGTCCATCCTAAAGGAGATCAGTCCTGAATATTCATTGGAAGGACTGATGTTGAAGCTGAAACTCCAGTACTTTGGCTACCTGATGCAAAGAAGTGACTCAGTGGAAAAGACTCTGATGCTGGGAAAGACTGAAGGCAGGAGGAGAAGCTGACGACAGAGGATGAGATGGTTGGATGGCATCACTGACTCAATGGACATGAGTTTCAGTAAGCTCCAGGAGCTGGTGATGGACAGGGAAGCCTGGCATGCTGCAGCCCATGGGGTCACAAAGAGTCAGACACGACTGAACTGATCAGTTCAAGTGAAAGGGGAAGTTGTCACTTTTTGTGATGCATGTAGAGTGGAGTGATTTGGTGAATTTTGTGTGCTGTGTGCATGCACACACTTCTGAAGCATTGGTGTTGTGATGTGGTTCCTGGTAGACGATCTGAAGCTGGAGTTTAATGGCTCCCCTGGGATTCTGAGTGTTCCTTCAGAAATGATTACACCTGTAAACTCTGAGCCCCAGTCCTGCCCCTGCTTTAAACTTCTTTAAAACCTGCATATAGAGTGAGTGAAGAAATACAAAAGTGGCCCAAATCCACAACACATAGACCAAGTTTTCAGAAGTTTGAAAACCTAGTAAGAGATGGAACATAGGAATTTGGTGGAAATGTCAACTAACGTGGAACTTTTTAACCTGGAAAAGGCAAGTCACAGGCATGATTTAATAACCTGACTGAGTATGTAAAACATTACAGCTCAATCAATGGCGGCAGCTCTCCAGTGCATCTACAGGAGATAACCCTGGGGATTTAGGTCAGCTAGGAGGCAGAGCTTATTTGCAGAAAAGATTATTAAATAATGGAAGAAGTGCCTGAGGAATCTCCAGAGGCATTTTCATTAAAACACCTGAGGGACAGAAATCCTAACACATTAGTAGTGCTGGAACTCTCCACAAGATGGCAATCATGGGTTGATGCCAATTTTTGTATTCTCTTGAAAATATCTATGGTTTACACTTTGCCAGGAAAAAATAAAGCACCATGACTTATGTGTCACTGTCATATTTTGTACTTTATTATTACCTACGGATGAGTTCTATTTCCCCAAACTTCCATCTTCACTTGAAAAAATATTTGTTTATTTTAAAATATTAGTTTGTAAGGCTGATACTTTGGCTACCTGAGGCAAACAACTGACTCATTGGAAAATTCCCTGACGCTTGGAAAGATTGAAGGCAGGAGGAGAAGGGGACGATAGAGGATGAGATGGTTGGATGGCATCACGGACTTGATGGACAAGAGTTTGAGTAAGCTGAGAGTTGGTGATGGACAGGGAAGCCTGGTGTGCTGCAGTCTACAGGGTCGCAAACAGTTGGACAGACTGAGCTACTGAACTGAACTGAAGGCTGAGAGAGGCATGTTGTAGTATTGGGCGGCATATTCCTTCCTGCTTTCACATGCCAACAGGAGAACGTTGATCTTCATGGGAAGCTTGACGAACAAGAAAGTTTTCACGTGACTTAGAGGTCTAAGCACTGAAATGAGGCACTGCTTAAAAATTGGTCTATAGAAGAAAGTCATAAACCTGGCTATTTCCTCAGAGTGAAAAATTATGATTTAAGTGAAGGCATGTGGAAATAGTATGTTTTACAAAATTCTGAGTTATGGTTCCTTTAAGAATAAGCATTGTCATCCTTCACATTCAAGATGAAATGCTTCCAACTTAAAATTCAAAGGAGAAAATGTTCTTTCATTTTTTTTTTAAAGGAAATTAACTGCTTTCCCCCTTGTGTAGCTGTTACAAAATTTCATGTACTGAGGGGTACTTCCTACAAATTTATTCTTCTATCACAACTTTATTCTCTATTTTGCCTGACGGCCACAAAAATTAAAAAGTATGTCACTGGTATATTCTATCAGTTCAGAGTTTTCTCTGTCCTCCTTCCTGAAATTAGCCTCCCTGATGCCACCTTCATATTACAAAACTATCTGGACCCTGGATTTTGTGCATGTTGTATCTCTAATGTGGACATTGATATATTTGGGCCTGGAGTATAGCCAGTCCTCCATAGCTGGCATCCACAGGGAAGTCAAGTTTCCCTCCCATCCCCTATTCACAGGGACCATTAGCTGCCTCTTCCTTGGCATCCCTCTGTGGCAACCATAAGATCCATGGGTCTTCCTGCTTATTAGTAAGCCTCTTTCTCTCAGCTAACTTCCACAGTCTTTCACTGGCAGAGGAAATCCAGATTCTCTTCCAGCCTCCTTGGGTAACTCCTGTGGGGCACTGGCTGCCCTGTTTGACCACAGCTTCCTTCAGTGGCTCTTCTGCTACTTCCTGGCCAACACAGGTGGGTTGCAGTGTGTTGCAGGTGGCAGGTATTGAAGTCCTGCCTTTATAACCACCTCAGGACTGCAGTGTTCTTCCCTCCACACGCCTCTGTGATGATTTCTCCGCTGCCTCCATTTCTTTATCCTTTGCTGTGTAGCATAGACATCTTGACATCCATTTCAGCTACTGGGTCATCAGTTAGAAAATCCAGAAGAAAGTGTGTGTCCGGGGAGAGATTTAAATCCATGTTTGCCTTTCTTCACGTATGTGAAAAATGATGAACCGCTGCTAATTCAGGACACTTTGGGGAAAGAAAGAATTATTGATTATAGCTAAGAGATTCTTTGGGTTCAGGATTCTCCAGTTACTAGTTGCATGATGTTTGCCAATTAAAAGATGTAGTTTAATAAAATTATCACTTTGTCAGGAGTATGCATGACCTTACAAGAGATTTTCCTGTTTAATTTAAAACAATGTGTGTGGGTAAAAGTTAAATGAAGACAAAACCATTTAAAGTCTGGGTTTCCATAGTTCCTGAAGGCACTTTATACATAGAGAAATTCCACATTTTGAAAGAAATATGTGAAACTTGCTTAATTTTAGTGTCCTCAACACAAAAATTGTGTATATAAGTGAATTCAAGACTTTCCCATTTTATTTTTCTTGTAAAATTATTGTTATAAAAGTTATGTTCAAAACAATATTGTTTTAAATACATCTGAGCATACAATTAAATACTACTTCAAGATTTTAATCAAAGAGTAAGGAAGAAGGAAATATGAATCTATTTAGGCAGAAGGGAAAAATGTTACTGGAAGCAACAAATTGTTATAGATGGTACTATAGATGGTGAGAGGGTTCTCAATATAAATATTTAAGTTTCCATGAATTTCATATAGTTAATAATTTACAATAATTAAATTGTATGTTGCCAATAACACTTGTGGGTAACAACCCAGGTTTGTTACACGGTATTGACTTACTATACAGTTCTTTCTTCAGGTTTAATATGTCAACTTAGGTTTCACGCCAAAGGGAAATTTCACATGTGCTTTGCAGTGTACCGGTTTCCAAAGCGATTCCTTTCCCACTGTGCTTACGCATCGCAAGTGTACTTGCCTCTGTGTGAGGGAAATGGCTTGGCAGCAGGGAGGAGAGGGCCAGCCCCGCTCCAGCCTGACATGGCCGGCAGCTCCATAGGCTTTCACTGGAGCTTGTGTAAAGTTTTAGATAGTGGCCACTGCCAGCTCAGAAGATAATTATAATAAGTGAATTCTGTCTGGAAGCCAAGGAGAAAAATCTATCTGGCACTGAGATAAAAGACAATGACTCTATTGTTTTACTGGCCTTATGCTGGAGTCTGTGGCAGCAGTAAGGGATGGAAATTGTGTTCTCCCTCCCGTGCCTTTCTGAACCCAGAACAAAGCAATTACATTTTTAGAAGAAACCACTTAGAGGACAACCAATTTCACTGCAAGCATCCTGGAATCCAACAGCTTTGATATGGCTCTGGTTGGAATGACATCTCTAAAATTGTCTCTCTGCTGCTCACTGTGTGACTCCTAGTGTTTACTATAATTTGGTAGCAGAAGCCATGAGACTTGGTGTCTACTGTGTGCAGTCCCCTGTGGCAGGCTGCTGCCATCATAGCTGTGTGGCTGCACGGTGCAGGAAGCTGGCCTTAAGTGGGCTCCTTCAGAAGGCAGGGGGGGTGGGGGGAGTTGGGGAACAGCAGAGAGCAAGCAGGGAAGAAATTTCTTCACAACAACTGGGTAGGCAGGTGGCTAAGCCCATTACTGGACTCTGATTGTCCAGTGTGCCTCTTTTGAAGCAAAATTTTCTCATTCTTTAAGCAAAAGAATCATTTTACTAGTAAATGGGATTTTCTCTGCAAAGCTGGTCTCAAGAAATAGCATATAAGTAGCCCTGAAGTAGATTCTGATGGCTTAATTAAAACTATTGCAGAATGCAATTCCAGTGCACTGCTGTCTCGGGAGAATTGTTGCTTTGTGCTAAGTGGTGGTGCAAATCACTTATCAGGGGCAGGAATAAGGTGTAATATGAAAGAATTCATTCACAGTGACTCTTTATAGATTTGAATAAATATTGTTTGCTATTTTGTTGGCAATGTATAAAATTCACATTTTAAGGACAATGGGAATCATTCAGGTATCGCTATACTAAGAACAGGCAGCTGGTATTCATGTGTTTGAAAAGTTGGCTGTTGCTTCAGTTTATATAAATTAAATCCTTTCCATATTGATTTATGATCTTGGGTTATTGCTTGGATACTCAGACTTAAAGTAATATTACTGGTTTTATAATTTAATGAAATTATAATCAAACTTTACATTCATTGTTGCCTACTACTTTTTGATGGTTCCTTTTCTGACAAAAAGGAAAAAAATTCATAATGTCAGATCAATGAAAACTCTCTAGGTCACCAATGATGTATTGTTCTTGCCTTAGTGCCTAGCTTGGTTTGTGCAAACTGCTTTTCTGCTTCTAATGTGAGATGCCACTCACATGTTACACTGTACTCTGGAGGTGAATGTGGGCAGGGTTGGTTCTCATATTTGTGAGCAGATAATGTTTTGCACATTCACTAACTTCTTGCCTCAGGGATGGATTTAGAAAGTATACTCAAGACTTATTTCCATTGAATGCTCTGGAAAACTGTGGTAACGTGGTGAAAATGATATGATTTACCTTACAGAAATCTAGACATTTTATGTGGCACAATGGGAAGGGAAGTAAGAGAAATCCTAACAGTGTGACTTCCTTGGTGGNTGGAGTGGATTGCCATTTCCTTCTCCAGGGGATCTTCCCAACCCAGGGCTCAAACCCAGGTCTCCCACACTGTAGACAGACGCTTTACTGTCTGAGCCACCAGGGAAGTCCTAGTAGCTTATAATGGGAAGGTAGTAGCTTATAAAGTGGGAAAGAGGGGGATACTAAGAAAAAAGAAAGTTGAGAAGCTGAGTATACCATGAGGGAGCCTCTGTTTCAATAGAGCCCATTCCTGTCGGATCAGACAGAGAAGAACTTTCTTACTGGGCACTAAGTATCTCCCAAAATCCCCAGGAGAGATAGTCATATTTGGAGACTGTCTCTCTAAGGAAAGATATTCCAGGCACACTGAGGAGTTCAGTAATGAAGCCCCAAGCTTCCTGTGTTAGGGCCTGGGCACACACACTCAAGCTAGGTTTGAAAGGACAGAGTTAACTGTCTCTGATNCGGATCAGACAGAGAAGAACTTTCTTACTGGGCACTAAGTATCTCCCAAAATCCCCAGGAGAGATAGTCAGATTTGGAGACTGTCTCTCTAAGGAAAGATATTCCAGGCATACTGAGGAGTTCAGTAATGAAGCCCCAAGCTTCCTATGTTAGGGCCTGGGCACACACACTCAAGCTAGGTGTGAAAGGACAGAGTTAACTGTCTCTGATATCTTTTTGCCTCTTCATACTGTTCATGGGGTTCTCAAGGCAAGAATACTGAAGTGGTTTGCCATTCCCTTCTTCAGTGGACCACATTTTGTCAGAACTCTCCACCATGACCTGTCTGTCTTGGGTGGCCCTTCATTGCATGGCTCCTAGTTTCCTTGAGTTAGACAAGGCTGTGACCCATGTGATCAGTTTGGTTAGTTTTCTGTGCCTGTGGTTTTCATTCTATCTGCTCTCTGAAGGATAAGGACAAGAGGTTTGTGGAAGATCCCTGATGGGAGGGACTGGCTGTGGGGAAACCGGAGTCTCATTCTAATGGATGGGATCATGCTCAGTAAATCTTTAATCCAATTTTCTGTTGATGGATGGGGCTATGTTCTCTTTCTGTTTGGCCTGAGGCCACACTGTGGTAGGGGTAATAGCTGTAATGGTGACCTCCTTCAGATGACTTATACTAGCACTGTTGTATTCAGTGCCCGTGACCCCACAGCAGTCCACTGTCAACTCACACCTCCACCAGAGACTCCTGCACACTCACAGGCAAGTCTGGTTCAGTCTGTTGTGGGGTCACTGCTCTTTTCTCCTGGGTCCTAGTGTGCGTGAGGTTTTGTCTGTGCTCTCCAAGAGTCTATTTCCCCAGTCCTGTGGAAGGTTTGTAATCAAATCCCACTGGCATCCAAAGTCAAATTCCCTGGCGGTTCTCAGTCTTTTTGGGGGATCCCCAGGTTGGGAAATCTGTTGTGGGTCCTAGAACTTTCATGACAAAGTGAGAAATTCTTTGGTATAAATGTTTTCCAGTCGGTGAGTCATCTGCTTGCTGGCTCTATGGTTAGGCTAATGGTGATCTCCTCCAGGAGGATGTATGTCACGAGGTGAGCCTCCCAGGTCTACTGCAGCCAGAGTCCCTGTCTCCGTGGCAGGCCACTGCTAACCCTTGCCTCCACAGGAGACACTCAAATGCTCAAAGTCAGGTCTGGCTCAGTCTCTGTGGGGTCTCTGGGTCCTAGTGTGCACAAGGTTTCGTTTGAGTCCTCTGAGCATCTCTAGTGGGTATGGGGTTTCGATTAGAAAGGAAATAAGTTCTGAATATTCATTAGAAGGACTGATGCTGAAGCTGAAGCTCCAATAACTTTGGCCACCTGATGTGAAGAACTGACTCCGTAGTTAAGACCCTGATGCTGGGAAAGGTTGAAGGCAGGCAGAGAAGAAGGGGAAAAGAGAGGATGAGATGGTTAGATGGCATCACCAATTCCATAGACATGAGTTTGAGCAAGCTCCAGGTGTTAGTGATGGACAGGGAAGCCTGGCATGCTGCAGACTATGGTGTCTCAAAGAGTAGGACATGACTGGGCAACTGAACCAAACTTTCTCTGATGCCCCTGACAGCCAGATGCTTCTGCCATCAACTACAATGAAAAATGAAACATTTAGGGGTCCTGCTTCCTGTCTGCCATCTCCCAAATTGAAATAAAACTGGTTAACTTGGAGGTGACAAAGACCGTGCCTAACAGAAGCCAGGAGGTGACACCACATGTGAGCACCTCTTCTGCTCTAGTCACAGCTGCACAGTCCTCTCCCAGGCACGTTGGCAGCATGATCCCTACACAGGCCTTTGCCAGAGGAACAGGCGTTTCTTCCTCAAGACTAGTGTTTTGAGAGAAGACAGGACTCAGCAAAAGTCACTTGTATGTTTCAGCAGCCAGTGCTTTAGCTGGATGACATGTGTTTTCTAGACTGTGTGAGGAAGACTTTTGGGGAGGATTTTTTTTTTTCACAAAGACAGGCCACAGGGGAAAAGTGCTTAGTTGTTTAGACTGAAGGCAAAAGGTGAAGAGGGTAGCAGAAGATAAGATGGTTAGATAGTGTTAGCAACTCAGTGGATGTGAATTTGAGCCAACTACAGGAGATTAGTGGAGCTTGGCATGCTGCTGTCCATGGGGTTGCAGAGTCAGACATGACTTAGTGACTGAACAACGAAGGTGGTTCATGCATAGAGTGAATGGGGTGCAATTAAAGGGCCAAACATGAATTCACTTTTAGAGGTGGATGTTCTTAATGGAATGTTCATTTAACACTGAACTATTTAACTCTTTCAACACATTTAATTTTTTCTTTTCTGTTTTTAGTGTTTGACTCTGATAAACTTTTTTAGTATTCAGTAGTGTGAGACAGTCCCTCACATAATATACGGATTCAATTTCATTTATATATATATAATTTTTTGAAAGTCATTTTTTTTTGTATTATAAAAGTGAGTTAAATTAAACTTGTGGCTTAAAAATGCCCCGTTTTATAAATGTTGGTAGACAATTTTGAACACAATGAAGACCTGTTTTTATAGAGTCACAAATTTTGCTATTAAACCAGTCAGTTCTATATAGATTTGTTTATATCAAAACATTAAAACTAATTTATGTGACATGCTTTCATAATCTATAAAAGATTTGGGGAAATTGTGTGAAATAGTCAAGCTGGACTCCTGTCTTTGTTAGTGCATTTGGAGGGATGTTCTGTTATAAGGAAATGTCATAGCTCCAAGTTTTACCATGTCTGGGGGTGGGCAGAAGAGGTTAATAGAGAAACTCTACATAATCCTCTTTTACCAAGAAGCTCAGAGAGAAAGTACCAGGCAGCAAATGGTGTCTTTAGCAGAAAGCAGAAACTTGCACAATGAGAACTCTGAACAATGAAAGTGCAGTAGGATTTAGCCAGGGATATAAGCTGCTCATGGTCAGCCAGGAAAGCAGGCAGCCAGACTATTTCAAAGCATATTGATGTGTTCATAGAACTCAACTTATTTCTATCTTTAAGTGTAACCATCTACACATGCAAAAATTAATGACTTTGTACAAAAAGGTATAAGGGCCCTGAATGGACAAAGCAATACTGTAGAAAAGAGCAGTGGGTAAGAATATGTAGGATGTTGAATCTTAGGTAAGAAATCGAGACTAGATAAGCAGGCAGTTGACAGATCAGAATGAATAGATATTTTTGCAATTTCCAAAAAAGAAAGTTTATCCTAGAAGCCCTACTACAGTATTCTGTAATGTATTTATTTAACAATAGTTACCAAGCACATCTTTGCAAGGTCAACAAAGCAGACCATGCCCTTGTTCTTAGGGAGTTGACATTCTTGTAGAAGACAAATATCAAATATATCACATATGATAAGAATTTTGAGAGAGAAAGCTAGCTAGTATGTATAGAATGGCTATGAACTAGAGACTATAATTGGGCACACAGGAATCTGGGAGAGAGAAGAAAAAGCCTCTATTACACCATTGAACTAATTTTCCAGTGTTGTAAAACCTTTTTATACACCTTCCTACTCCTTTCCACAGACACCTCAAGAAAGTTGTAGGAGGCACGTCTTGGAGAAGATTGTACGATCTGGAATGTTTGTGAGGCACTCTCTAGTCTCCTCCTCTTTGGCTTTTTAAAGGATGGCTGGCGATCACACAGCCCAGAGGAGAACAGGAACTAGTAGAAAGTGCTTCTTTTCATGGCTGACCTGTGAGCTAGAAGGCTATTCATAATCCTTCCAACAGAGCTAATCATTTTTCCTTCTCACTCTGCACCCCCACTCCTACCTCAGTGCTGAAATATTTGAAGAAGCAGAAATGAAAATAAAAGATAGCTAAAGAAAAAAAAAAAGAGTAGAAGCAAAGTTTCAGATGGCTTGGTACTTTTGGGGAACTGTAAGAAGTCTAGTGTGACCATGAATTTGTTTTTTTCTTATCACCTTCTGGCTCTATTATAAAATGTACTTTGAATTTTAATTTGGATATTGAGATTTTTTTCTGAATCTTTCATTTTTGAATGCTATCACCTTGTTCATAATTTCTACTTTAAATATCCTTAGACATACTATGAGCAAACTTGTTGGATTTACTCATAGGAATTTTAACAAAAGGTACAGTAGTGTAGGGCTTCCCTGATGGCCCAGTGGATGAAGAATCCATCTTCATTGCAGGAGACACAGGAGGCATGTGTTCAATCCCTGGATTGGGAAGATCCCCTGGAGGAAGAAAATGGCAATCCACTCCAGTATTCTTGCCTGAAAAATCCCATGGACAGAGGAGCCTTGCAGGCTATAGTCTGAAGTGTTGCAAATAGGCAGACCTGACTTAATCCCACAGACACATACACACAGTGGTTTACCTCTTTAAGTTCACTCATCAAACATGCTAAATCCCAGGCACTGTGATAGATACTGTGTTCAAGGTAAGTTAGACAAAGATGAGTTTTTCCAGTTTTTTGAGTTCATCAAGAAAGGGCTTCCCAGGTGGTACTACAGGTAAAGAATCTGCCTACCAGTGAAGGAGACACAAGAAGTGTGGGTTTGATCCATAGGTTGGGAAGATCCCCTAGCATAGGAAATGACAACACACTCCAGTATTCTTGCCTGGAAAATGCCATGGACACAGGAGACTGGCAGGCTACAGTCCGTGGGGCCACAAAGAATTGGATGCAACCCAATGACTGAGCATATACACACATTACCAGGGAAAGCAAGTCAAATAATTAGTGTAACGGGATAATGGACTTCAACAGAATGTCATTTTAGAGGCATAGAATAGGGAATACTTAACTCCTTAACAGATATTGACTCAGTAGGAGGACTCGGGCTGGCTGTGTTTCCTGGTCTCCTGTGTCTTTGGGTTTCTGGTTGACTTTGGACAATGAGAGATACCAGGCAGAAATGGCAGGGGAAGGGGTTCAGGAGAATTCTGAGGTTATTTCTTTCCCCACACTGTACCTTAGATGATGTCTCTAGCAGCAGCTAGATCCCTTCTGTGGCTCCAGCTGCTACACCTCAGCCCCTTCTGTGGTCCCAGCTTGCACGTGAAATGCAATATGGCTCCAGTCCTTGCCGGGTGGTTTCCTCTGGACATTCTGATGATACCACCTCCCTTGTTGTGTCTCCGGCTGGAGGGGATGATAGTCTTTTTGCTATTGCTCTTCTTTGTGTTGCCTCTCTATCCCCTGTTTGACTTCTTAATTCATTTCTCAGTAAATGTCCTCTGTTGAAATGCCTAGAGTAGTGACTAGGAGTATCAAATGCTTTTTTATTTTTTTAATTTTTTAATTATTTATTCATTTTTTTTGTAATATAAAAAATTTTATTTATTTATTTATTTTTTTCATCTCAAGTGTACATGAGTTCCCAATCTTGAACCCCCTCCCTTCCCACTCCACATCAACTCTCTGGATCATCCCCGTGCACCAGTCCCAAGCATCCTGTATCCTGAACTGAATATAGACCGACGATTCGTTTNCAGTGGGATTGCTGGGTCATAAGGCAGTTCTATTTCCAGTTTTTTAAAGGAATCTCCACACTGTTCTCCTTAGTGGCTGTACTAGTTTGCCTTTCTGATGAGTATGGACAATATTCTAGGTCTGAAGGAATGAACTTTCTGAGGAGGTTTTACGCTTATCAGAGTATTTTGAGAAATTTTATTTTCATACTTTTAAAATAATCTTCCTTATCTTTTTTATTGCATCTTTATCAACGCTTGCTGCCCTCTGCTCGAAATGCACTTGAAAAGTTATGACCAACCTAGATAGCATATTCAAAAGGAGTGACATTACTTTGCCGACTAAGGTCCATCTAGTCAAGGCTATGGTTTTTCCAGTAGTCATGTATGGATGTGAGAGTTGGACTGTAAAGAAGGCTGAGTGCCGAAGAATTGATGATTTTGAACTGTGGTGTTGGAGAAGACTCTTGAGAGTCCCTTGGACTGCAAGGAGATCCAACCAGTCCATTCTGAAGGAGATAGGCCCTGGGATTTCCTTGGAAGGAATGATGCTAAAGCTGAAACTCCAGTACTCTGGCCACCTCATGTGAAGAGTTGACTCATTAGAAAAGGCTCTGATGCTGGGAGGGATTAGGGGCAGGAGGAGAAGGGGACGACAGAGGATGAGATGGCTGGATGGCATCACTGACTCAATGGACGTGAGTCTGAGTGAACTCTGGGAGTTGGTGATGGACAGGGAGGCCTGGAGTGCTGCGATTCATGGGGTCGCAAAGAGTCGGACACGACTGAGCGACTGAACTGAACTGAAATGATGTTACTTTTATTTACCTTTTCTGAAATACTACTTCCTAATTGTGTGTTCCAGAGTCACTGCCCCTATATTTGTTTTAGCCACTGGGGACCTTGGTGATCTGACTCTGGCCTTTATGGTCTTTAACTGTAGTCTTCTTTCACCTTTAATATTCTCAGTGATGGTGTTCATATTTGGCTGAAAGCTTTCCAGCTTATCTATGGATCATAAGTTTTGTACCACCAAAGTACCACTTTGTGACCCTGTGACTAACTCAGGGAAAACTTGCCTATTGGGAATCCTTAACATACAATCCATTTGGCAGCCATTCTAATGGCTGTCATAATGTCAGAACAGGGAGCATCTAGAGCAAGCCAGGGGAAGACTTGTGTTGGTTTTCTGGCTCTGATATATGGCTGGCTGAACTGATGCATGACATACACAGAAGGAAAGAAAGAAAACAATGAGAATACCTACCTTCCCACCTCACTGAGTTGTTGAGAAGGTCAGACAATGTTGAATAGTTTAATATTAGTCACCTTGATTTAAATATGCTATTAAAGTTTTTAAATTGATTCTGTAAGTTAGTGGTAATTTCAGATGAGAGAACTCAGGCTGAGAAAGGCCACATGACTTCCCCAAGGTCATATGTGGAATAATAGTGGGTATGGAACATCTAGACTTCCAACCTGCTGGCTTCCCTTCAATGCTCATGCTCTGTCCTTTTATCTGAATGCCTTTGGATGTGAAAAGATGATTCATCAGTGTGTGTTTGGGGGAAAAATAGTGTTATGTGCTATACAAATTCTGGAGCAGAGGAGTTGTTATCCTCCTGCTTTGAATTAAGGCTGTCACATGCCAGAGAAAACCAACAGATTAATTGTTCTCTCTAAACAGCTGACATAATGAACAACCTCCTGAGCTATTTCCTTTGAATGAAAGCATTTTATTTTTTAATAATCTATGTTCATATCGTTGTCATTGACTATGCAGCCTTTCTTTTGGATCTTTAGCTACAGACCCTGGTGGCAGCAGGAGTCTATTTGCTCTTGAGCCTGCACACAGATCCATAGCACTGTGAACAAAGAGTGAAGTATGCAATAAAAAGTGAGAGGTGACAGTTGTCTGCAAATCAAGGTAATCTAGCTGTCGACTGTTTGCTTTAAGAGTTCAGTGAAATGCACTGGCTTAACTTTTGCTTTTGTTGTATCACAAAAAAAAGACACTAAGAACTTTCAAAGATATACTAAAATACTCATTCAAATCTTGTCCATATTTTCACTGCATTCCGAGCATTCTGAAAATGTTGTGCCACATTTGTGCCACATTTTAGCTGTCATTCTGTTTGCTCCATGTTTTGTATATTGCTGTTCATTCAGTTTATAGTTTCAAACTGAAGTGTGCCACACTGATGGTGTGTAGACATTAAAAGAAATATTTTCCCCTCTAGCTGTCTGACATTGTTGAATTTTCATGGCATATATCTTTCTTTTTTGATTGTGCAGAGAAATGAATAAAGGTGACCTTTTTAGCACAAAATTATGAAATAGATGATGAGTTCATCAATGTGTGCTGTCAAAAAAACCTGCCTATTTTATGGCAATAAAGAACAGCCTGCCTGTCAGCTTAGCCTTGATAAGCACATTCTGCTTCTTTCTTTTCTGCTGGGAGGAAGAGCAGCTGTAGCTTCTGGGGCTCCATAATAAAATGTTGATTTCATCAAGATATTGATTAACTACCAATAATAATACTGAAAGTCATTTGACCACATTTCTCCTTTCTTTTTGCAATTAGATGAGAAATTTGGAAAGATTAATTATTAGGATTTTCCAGAGCTATTCACCTCTACTAATTTCATCAAAGACTTTATACCATTGTATGCTTTTATGCAGTAAGGTTTTTCTGGAGCAGTGTGAAGTGGGCAATGGAAGAGAGCTGTGTGGAAATAGGGCACGGACAATCTAGTTTCTAATTCCTTCACATTGCCCTGCATGTGCCATTGTTCCACTTGGACAGACATATCTGTACATTTTGATTTATTTTCCCAGGTAACCAAAGTAATCATGGAAGATGTAGTATCCATTGGGCAATTTTGGCTGACATGATGGCAGGTCTTCTCTGGAACAGTCTATTTTCAGGTACTACTCTGAAAATAGAAAAACGAAAAAAAGGGAGCAGCAACATAAAGGGGTAGGACAGAAGCAGAAGAAACTGTGAGGCATTTCTGGAATGATGGTTCAGAGGTTAACAAAGAAGGCATTGACCAGGAGCAGATAGTAATCTAGCACAGGGATTAGCAGACTATTTCTGTAAAGGGCCAGATAGTACAAATTTTAGCCTTTTTGGCCTTATAGCCTCTGTTGTAGCTATTCTGCTTTATCATTTTTGTGTGTGTGTGAAGACAATTGTAGACAATCATAAATAAAATGAGCTATCTTTGTCAATTAGCTGACTTCAAGTTTAGATTTTTGTTAAATAATTCCATAAACTTACATTCCATCTGTAAGGAGATGGGAGTGGAGAGAGTGATGCCTCATAGACATATTTTAGTTCCCATGAGTATCTTGAGTGGAGTTTTAGCAGCATTGTGCCATATGCTAAATCATGGGTGACCAGGGTCCTCAGAACACTGTGAAGGTTGTAGGTATTTATTTCTAGAGCATCCTATTTATATAACATTTACTGATATGTAAATACTTCCTATGGAGAAGGTGATGGCATCCCACTCCAGTACTTTTGCCTGGAAAATCTCAGGGACAGAGAAGCCTGGTAGGCAGCAGTCCATGGGGTTACTAAGAGTTGGATACGACTGAGCGACTTCACTTTCACTTTTCACTTTCTTGAATTGGAGAAGGAAATGGCGACCCACTCCAGTGTTCTTGCCTGGAGAATCCCAGGGACAGGGGAGCCTTGTGGGCTTCTGTCTATGGGGTCATACAGAGTCGGACACGACTGAAGTGACTTAGCAGCAGCAGCAGCAGCAGCAAATACTTCCTAAATGATTTCTACAAACTTTAGTCCCTCTGTCTTCCTGATTTCTCAAGTTTTCTCCAGAATTTGAGAACTATCTGGTTTAATTTTTTAAATATCTATTCATCAATTACAGAATAAAATATTATTTCTTTAGCCTGACATCCAAGTCCACTACTTGAACCCAACGTGTCTTTCCAGTTTTATGTCTGGCTTCTCCCATGTCTTAAGTTCTTGCTGTAAAGTGATTTTTGCCACTCCTCTGAGCACAATCTGACCTCTCCATTTCTCAACTATTATCACCTTATCTGTCTGTGCCTTCTGCTTTGTCTACTTCTGAAAATTTGACCTGTATCTAAGTCTCCAAAGAATGTAATGATACTACAATGCCATATATAAGTATGACTAATTACTAAAAATACTAGGAAACTTATCTTTGCAAATATATAAAAATTTAGGCTTCTGTTTAATAGTAAAACCAGAGAGCTCCAAATTATAGCAATTTAGAGTGTCAAATTTGGTCCAATGAGCTCAGAAGGTATAATAAAGATATCATACCAATTTCTGCAAATTGCACAGTTTTTATCTGTTAACACTTTCCCAGCATGAAACCACTCCCTTGTGAGGACTATTATGTCGCTTAAGTTGTTCAGACTGGAATTATTTAATATTACTGCTGTTTGCAGTTTAAATAATAGTAACAATAATAACATGTAGATTTAGCTATATTGAAGATCAATAACACAAAAAGCTAGGAACACAGAGGCCTGCAACAAACAACATATTTTCTGCAAAAAAATATGGGTTAATGATGAAACCTATTTTCTTTTTCCACCCTAAACTGCTTAAACATACAAAGTAATCCCAAATAGCAGTGTCAGACTTTATTTTTTGGGGCTCCAAAATCACTGCAGATGGTGATTGCAGTTATGAAATTAAAAGATGATTACTCCTTGGAAGAAAAGTTATGACCAACCTAGATAACATATTCAAAAGCAGACACATTACTTTGCTGACTAAGGTCCATCTAGTCAAGGCTATGGTTTTTCCTGTGGTCATGTATGGATGTGAGAGTTGGATTGTGAAGAAGGCTGAGTGCTGAAGAATTGATGCTTTTGAACTGTGGTGTTGGAGAAGACTCTTGAGAGTCCCCTGGACTGCAAGGAGATCCAACCAGTCCATTCTGAAGGAGATCGGCCCTGGGATTTCTTTGGAAGTAATGATGCTAAAGCTGAAACTCCAGTACTTTGGCCACCTCATGTGAAGCATTGACTCATTGGAAAAGACTCTGATGCTGGGAGTGATTTGGGGGCAGGAGGAGAAGGGGACGAGAGAGGATGAGATGGCTGGATGGCATCACTGACTCTGTGGACATGAGCCTGAGTGAACTCTGGGAGTTGGTGATGGACAGGGAGGCCTGGTGTGCTGCGATTCATGAGGTCGCAAAGAGTCAGACACGACTGAGCGACTGAACTGAACTAGCATTGAATTGGAATGTCCTTTATAACACATCCCCTCTTACTTGGCTAACCTAATTTTAATTTTGTTTTCAATCGATGTATCACTCACTAGAGTTGCTACTGAAATCCTTATGCTAGAAATGTTTCTTTATGGGACATATCTTTGCCCTGAAACCCATAGTCCACAGCACAGCTAGTACAAAGCAGTATCCATGTTATGTTTGTTTTCTTCTTTCAGATGTTTCTGGGATGAATAATATCTAATTAACAGTCATTTTAAGTGAGTGAGATTTATGTACAGGGCTTAGGATAACATATGAATACCATCTAGGATATACTTGGAGAAGGCAGTGGCAACTCATTCCAGCAGTCTTGCCTGGAAACTCCCATGGGCAGAGGAGCCTGGTAGGCTGCCGTCCATGGGGTTGCCAAGAGTCAGACACGACTGAGCGATTTCACTTTCACTTTTCACTTTCATGCATTGGAGAAGGAAATGGCAACCCACTCCAGTGTTCTTGCCTGGAGAATCCCAGGGACAGGGGAGCCTGGTGGGCTGCTGTCTATGGAATCTCACAGAGTCGGACACAACTAAAGCGACTTAGCAGCAGCAACAGCAGCAGCAGCAGCAGGATATACTCAAGATAATATACCTAGAAATATTTCCACAGCATACAGTAGACATGGGCTTCCCAGATGGTGCTAGTAGTAGAAAACCCTCCTGCGTGTGTGCTAAGCCTGCTGAAGAGAGCACACACCCACGCACAGTTGCTATAATAAAACAAGAAAACAGTTCATCCTATTTCTACATTAGTTCTGATCAATTCACCTGCAGTCATAAAACTAAGTTTACTTTATTGTTTTAAGACCGAGGGCCTTTTCGTTCCTAGGACCCAGGACCCTCATCATTCCTAGAAGACCCTGGTAGCTTTGGTCAAAGGAAGCACTTTACTTTGACTGTCAAGGTTTTGGAAATGTCTTTAAGATCTGCTGCCATCCCTTTGCAGCTAATAAGTACACAGATAAGACCAGGGAAGCTGTGGTTCTATGAATTTTGTAGCTGAATGTCATGAGTCTGTATCATTTTACTGGCCGGACTTTATTCAGAGGTCAGAAAAATCTATTTAAGATAACTTTCTGGTTGTTCAGACTAACCAAAGAAGGTATATTATATACTAATATTTCTGCCTAACAGGGAAAATCAAGGGCAAATTTGGAAGGAGTCAGGGAAATAAGAGATGATAAACTGTTGAGCATAATAAGTCAATAATCCTCTAGTTGCTGGCAAGAAGAATTAAAGGAAAGAAGGTAGGGGTAGGGAGCACTGGAAAAAATGGCAGAACCGTAAATGAGCAGGGACAGGTGGATGGTGGGGTGCCCAGTGAAGTTTAAGTATATGTTTCTTCACCACAGACAGGTCTTTTCTGACTCTTTGTGTTCAGAATTGGGGAACATCTGTGTCCCAGCTGTTGTTTCCATGACATGATACGATTAGTCCAACTTAGCTCTGTGTTACCTCTAGCCAGTCAGCTATGGTTAAGATATAGGGTAAAGTAAAATTAAAAAATAAAAAAGTTACTGACCCTCTGTGATTTGATATGCCTGGAGACATTTCTTCCACAATTCTACACTTAGGATAGTGACTAGCACATAGAAATAATAAGCCCTTTCTTTCCAATAATTTCCTTCATCTTGGAAATGGATGTTACTTAAGAGACAAGTATGAAACCAACAGTCATTATAACATTCTTCCTGTAGCTTTTAATTTAACCTATTAAGCATGTAGTATACTTGTAATCTTCAAGGGTCTCTGGATCTAAAAGAAAGGAAGCTGTGGATGTTTCCTTCAAGGACTGGTTTGAGATAAACTTACGGATAACTAAATAAATAGATGCAATGGCAAGAACTATAGGTAAAAATATGTTACTGTAGTTTAGTAGAGGAAAAAGAGTCATACCTATTTTATATCAATCAGAAGGCTTCATGGATGTTGTGCCATTTGAATAGAATCACAAAAGAAGGTTTAGATGAAAATTAAGAAAAAATAAAAGCAAGAATTGAAAGATGGTAAACATTCTAGATAGAAGGAACTGCATGAAAAAGTATGTGGAAAAGAAAAGCTGTTGAACATGGAAATTCAGTAAATGATACAGATTGACTAGATTACTGGACATGTAAGAAAATATTGGGAAAAGATATTGGCACAAAGTTTGTTAATTAACTTGTTTGAAACCTTGAATAGCAGGTTTTAAAATCCAAATATGAGAACTTTTATTTGTGTCTGCTTGCCTTTATTTTGATCTAAAAATGGTGAAAAGATGACATCTCCTGGAGAGAGGAGTTGCAGGTATGTCAGAGAGAATCTCCTCTTGTTGGACTTTTTTTTGTAGCCCAGCTGTCTGCTAATATAGTAAATAAGGATAGAAGACAATAAATGTCAGCTGCACTCAACAAACACATCACATATTATTGATCAACAGTAACCATTGACACCAGATGGCAGGGTCCCTGTAAGATGTTATTGCCAGGAAACTTCAAATAGCTTATTTCTTCTTGGAAGGATATTCTTGTCACTTTCTGCTGGAATATCACTTTATATAAATTAAATGGAACATAGGAAAAAAGTTTCCTCAAAGTGCACTTTGAGAGAATACAGGGAAAAGGGAACAAGCATTTGGGTATCTGAGCAACAGCAAACGAACTCCTCCTTAGAAGGAGTTGAAGGCTGTTCCCAACCTCTTAGAGAACCTGCTAAACTTGACATTTCAAAGAAATGAGAGTGTCTTTCAACTCAGGTGTAGGAAAACCCTGTTTGATGAAAAATTCTTTCCAGAAGTCACAGTAACACTTAGATTTTGTTTTGATTCAAAGCAAAGTGTACATCTCAAGTTTCTTGAGGATGAGATGGTACAAAATAGAACACAAGAGGCCATGAAAATAGTTAATGGAGAAGACTAAACTGAGAGCCAATTGTGATACTGGTAGAGAAAAGTCCTTTAACCTTCCCAACAAAAGTAGGCAAAAAGGACATTTCTGATTTGAAATTGGGAATGTAAGGACAGTGTTTCTCTTCATTTGGGGAATCACCCAAAGGTATATAGGGAAACCAGAAATGACCATGTAATCTCTTTCTCCTGAGAACAAGAAATAGATGGGACTTACACTCTAAACTCAGAAGAGGAGTGGCTTAAAGTTAGGGTATAAATGAGGCAGAGGGAGGATCCAGAGAGAGGAGGCCTGCACTGCAGAGCTCAGAGCTAAGGGATCTGCCTCAAATACAAAACCATCATCTCTTTACAGCAAGAGTCTGGAGAGACCAGAGCTCCTTCCTTCCTAAGTAAATAAACTTCCTGAAACAATATAGTCCAAAAAAAATTGCTTTAAAATATGAATAATATCCAAAGAGCAAGGGAAATTGATACTATGTCTAAATAATGATGCCATAAAGCAAAGGAGCAAAGCAATGGGAAAACACAAATAGCAAAGCATCATAATAATATTGTTGCCATAAACTAAATGATGACAAGTGTCCCTGGTGGCTCAGATGGTAAATAATCTGCCTGTAATGCAGAATACCCTGGTTTGATTCCTGGGTTGAGAAGATCCCCTAGAGAAGGGAATGGCTACCCACCCCAGTATTCTTGTCTGGAGAATTCTATGGACAGAGGAGCCTGGAGGGCTATAGTCCATGTGGTCACAAACAGTGGGACATGACTGAGTGACTTACCTATTTATAAATAATGATTGTTGATAATTCTGAATAAACATTGTGATGAAGTTTAAGGAATAATTTTGAAACAGTTTTCAATGTAAAATATGAAGAAGAAATAAGAGCTCAGGGAAGACATGGTGAACAATGGAAGATGGAATATGGAGCTTTTAGGAAACAAATGAAAGAAAAATAAATTACAGAAATTAAAATTATAACAATGAAGAAAAGTCACAGCTAAAAACATTGATTTTCGTGGAGGATACTATTATAAACAGCAAGTGCTAGAGAGAATTTTGGATGTGGATTATAGGCCAAAGGAGTGAATATAACCCACAATGATGACTCTAACAAGAGAACTAAGATAATAGAACAAACTCCTGTTCAAACATAATTGTAGAACATCTTTAGGAGATTAAAATTAAACTTGCAGAACTGGAGAGTCATTCTAAAGTTACAAATATAAATGAGAAATTTGTTTTTAAAAAGTGATACTAGCTGAATAAGGGAAAGATGCATATTAGCTGGCCAAAAGAGCAAGTGGCTTAATAAGGGAAATATATCAGTCTGGCCTCAGACTTCCTGCTGAAAACTGAACATTGAAGGTAAATTGTCTGCAGAATGTTGGGGGAGAGGGAATGTGTGACCCAGGAATTTTAACAAGCCAAATGGTAGTTAACGTATAATCAGCAAGATTTTAAAATAAAAAAAAGTTGAAGAATATTACTCCTAGTTTTAAAATCTAGTTAAGTGCATATGAATGTGTTTTCTTTCAGCTGCTTCAGTCACACTCAGTGGCTGGGGATCTATCTTTTTCTCTTATATGACTATTCTGCTAGTTCCTCCGTTAACTGTACTTCCAGTCCCTGAATTGTTTTATTTTCAAATATGTTTGCCGTCCTCTTAAAAACCAATTTGCCAGCTTTCTGAGTTTGTGCATCTCACATTTTATTAATGACATGGGCTCCTGGTAGGGCCCTATAATAATGATTGTTTCCATGGCTCTTGACTCTTATTAACTCACATTTGGCTTTAATACCTAACTTTAGACTTTATCTGTCGTTTTCTAGAATAAGCCTCCTTAGCCTTACTTCTGTCTTTTTCTCAACTTCACCTATTATTCCCTGGCTCCAAAAGATGATTATTTCCTAATATAGCCTGTTCCAGGTATATTAGCAAGCCTAAAACTTGCTTCATCTGGTTTCCAACACAGTATCAGAAAATAACATTATAAATGTGTTTGAATGAAGATGATCATGACTACTGTGAAGCTCCGTCTCCATCTCTATAAGAGACTTGTCTATATCGGAATTGTTTATAAGGATAGCATTAATATTAGCATTATATAGCCATGTCACTGTCTGAATAATTGAGACAGTTTCCCAAAGATGTAACATTAAATCATTGCATACAGGTGTCAGGATCACCAAAGGATAATTTATGTGCATTTGTAAATATATATTTTTTAGTATTTGAAGTTATTTTTATGGGCACATTTCAAAGGTGATTGAACCCACAAATTTATCTGCCAGGAAAGGGGTCATAGCATTGATGCCATTGTTTTGACATATGATTAGAATGTGAGTGAGAGTATGACATAGGCTATTAAGTTGTGACTCAATGAACAAGGGTAGTAGGGCTACAATCTGAGCAATGAAACCAGATGTGGGTGAGGCAGTACTATTAAGTTTTTTTAAGAATATAAATGAAAAATCAATGTATATGAAAAGGTGTTTAAAACCAGGTTTCATCATGGTGTAATTAAAATGATAAAAGCAGAAATAATATTTAGCATACTGATGTTCAGATGAAGTTATGAAAGAAACTTTGGATATGCTAAAGACAAAGTAGAAGGTCAGAAGTAATGACTTTCCCTTTCAAGTTATGGTTTTCTCAGGATATATGGTCAGCAGTGGGATTCCAACATCATATGGTATCTCGTTTTTTAATTTTTTAAGGAATCTCCATAATATTCTCTGTAGTTGTTGTACTAAGTTACATTCCCAACAACAGTGTAGGAGGGTTCCCTTTCCTCCACACCCTCTCCAGCATTTATTGCTTGTAGATTTTTTGACTTAGTAGACAGTTTTTCTCATTTAAAAAATTAGGCTAATACTGACTTTGATCAAGACATGGAAGAGTACATTGATAAAACAGTGGTTATAAATATTGTCACAAATATCTATAAAATATTTATTCTATTTTTTAAAATATTTTGATAACATATAAAGATAGATCAGTTCTAGATAATAAGTGATCCACTAACCTACAAATGAGACAAGAGACGGTGACATTTCTGAAACAACTCATAGAAAATGTTTAATGTCTCTAGAAATAGTGCAGGGTTGTTATACTCTGGCTCGTTCTCACTTTGAGGGCAGAATCTTCTAAGGGATGTCACCACAGTTTTGAAGTGGTGAAGTCAGCTCAGGTGCTGGCAGGGCCACATCAATTCTGTACCCCCTTCCCAGTGATTTTGTGGCTGGGTTCAACCACATTTCCGGGTTTGGAATGGATACTGTCACGGATGAGGCCTCAGAGTGACACTACTGTAAACATAGTTCTTAAGTTGAGGTCTAATTCTAATAAAGTTTCCAGACTGCTCCCTTTTCCACATGTCTATCTAGTGTCTGTTCTAATACTTGGAGCCCTGTAATCGTTCCCTTTGCTTAGATCTCTAAGTCAATCAGCCCTATCTTTTTTTTTTTTCCCCAGCAATTGAGCACTATCTTTATTTTGCTCTCACAGTAGTTTATCAACCTCTAACTAGGTTATGTAGCTAAATTTGAGATTCAGAAACCTAGAATCATGTGAAAGCATTAGAGCTGAGGAAGGATGGCAGACATATCATGCAAATCCAAAAGCATTTTCCGTGCTGGGCATTATCTGTCAGTATCATATGTAGTAATGCAGGTCTTGACAGAGAACTCTAGGCTTCTCTGATGTTCCCCGGGCACAGTTTCTTAGGCTTGGGTATCCCCAGGGTTGTCTGATCAATTAGGCTTTCACAATACCAGAACTTGGCACTGATCCACTCTATCTTGGTTTTGTTTTCTTTGAAATCAAAGCCTGAAACCAGGACTTGGTTACATAGACTTTTTTGGGGAGATGACAACAAGTAGCAAGGAGAGAATGGGTAGAGTATGAGAAGAAAAATTGGTGCATTGGAAGATTGAAGACAGAAGGAGAAGGAGATGACAAGATGAAACAGTTGGATGGCATTACTGACCTGATGGATATGAGTTGAGCAAGCTCTAGGAATTGGTGATAGGCAGGGAAGCCTGATGTGCTGCAGTCCATGGGGTTGCAAAGAGTCAGACGTGGCTGAGCAACTGAACTGGAACTGGATATCACTGTTTTAGGCAAAGTAGACTTTTATTTCACCAGAACCTTGGTGAAGCAGTGAACACTTGCAAAAGGTGTTTGTGTGAAAAAATGAAGTCTGGGAATTTCTCTGCCACTGCCATACCATTGGTTGAGATACTTTCACTCCCTGCACAGTCTTCCTTGCATTTCTAGACTCTCCCTGATCACTTTGGAATGGTTGGTTTCTGTCCATTACTTTGGTTGGTGGATCCTCTCCAGCCTCACAATGAGTCACAAGTAAGTCCATGCAATTAGATAAATGGCCATATTGTAAGTGCCAAAAAGTCTGAAATCAGCTCCTAGTTTTTACATTCACTCTAATCAGTTTTGATTTTTCTGTGTCATTCATGTGAATAGAAGAAAGAGAGAATGAGTATTTTAAGTCTTTGCCTTCCTATAGGTCTCTTTCTTTAAAACTTCTAAGGAAACAAAAGCCAGTCTACCCTACAATCCTTAGGAGTATACAGTTGCCCCCTACCATTCAGTTATAGCACTACTCTCCTACCACAAGCTTCTTCCTCCACTGTGATCACAGTCTTAATTTCTGAGGTGCTACAGCCCACACCTGGTTATTACCACTAGCAGTTAGTAGATTTTCTTATTTGCCTGGGGAATGATTTAGATCTAGAATTCCATCCTGAGGGCCTGTTCTCCCACGATATTCCAAGGACCAACTGCCTTAATTTGAGTTCTTTTGAAAGTAGAGACTGAAATAAGGTCTTGTGTACAGGTAGCTACTTTGAGAGGAATATCTCCAAGAAATAGGAGTGTAAGAGAAGAGAGACAACCGAGAAAGAACAAAATCTCATTTTAAAAACTAGGTAAACTGGACTAAATCATTTTACTTTGCATCTTCTGGTAGTCAATAGAAAAATAAAGTTAGGAATAGATGAAAGATAGCAATCAAAAAGCACCAAGCAATGATAAAATGATTGTGAACCAGAATGAGAGAGTTAGAAAGATGTTAAACAATAGGGATGTAATGAAAAGGAACAGTAGAACAAAACACACCACAAAGAAAAAATCTGCAAATGTCACTTCTCCTAAAAAGTTCTGTTCTATAGGGTAGAGAATTAGTGATTCAGGAGGAGGGGCATGGATCTGAGTAAGTGATTATTCTTCTCCAGGAATGGATTTACAACCCTGCAAATTTAGTCTTTATGTGATTTGCTAAAGCTGTATTGGTTGACTTCCNGAAAAAATGTCAGTTTTTCCTTTTTATTAGGAATATATGGTGGTTCCAGATTGGAGATGCGTGAGTGAAGGTGCTGCAGCCCAGCTCTGTGCTCCTCCGTGCTTCCCTGAGGGTTAAAACATAGACACACCTTACTGATTTAACAGCCTGTGATCCAGTGAAGCCTTTATCATGATTTGCCCCTCACATGTTTTAACAATATTTATAGACCTGGAAGATCCAGAGATGAATAAGAAGAGGTCTCTCTTGCAGAAGCATGTACCCTAAGGAGAGGCACACACATCACTGAGCAGCTGCGATATAAACCAGGGGTTCGGATGAGCACCTGTTCCTCCTGATTCTGGGCTCCTGGAAGGCAGCACAGAGTCATTTTTATGTTTCTGTCCCTAGTGCCTTAGAGGGACATCAGGACAGAGAGGGGCTGCCTGCCCAGAGGGGCTGAAGAAATTATTTTATTTCTTCTAATACTTTAAAATAAAGGGGACTGCTGAAAGCGGGTGGCGATAATGAGAGGAGGAGCTGCCATTCCCAGGCTTGCTGGCATTAGTTAGAATCTTCAGACTGAAACAGGAGTTTTAAACCACAGAAATGTTGATATTTGGCACTTGAGAATTTCTTTGCTGTAGGGCTGTCCTGTGCATTATAGGATGTTTAGCAGTATCCATGACTTCTACCTACTAGTTGCCAATACTGGGTTGTGACAAAGAATATCTCCAGATGTTGCCAATGTTGCCAAATGTCTTTTGAGGGGCAAAATTACTCCCGTTTGAGAACCACTCAACTAGAAGATGTCACCCTCCTCTAGGCTCTGCCTTTTACTTTCTGCATATTGATTCTATTTACTTGCTATAGGATACACTCAATTTACACCTTCACCTTAAATAACACCTTCACATGTTAAATGTCATCTGAGATAATATAGGTTATGAAGGCAAAAAGTATGTCTGCTTTCTTTTTTCTTTTTTTTTTTAAAAATGTATGCAGCTTTAACTACTGTCCTCATAGTGCCTCATTTCTGCTATGGGGGTTGCAATAAGAAATGGTAATAAGTGAATGAATGAGGTAATTGCAAAAATAGTTGCATGTTCTTTCCCTCCCTGTATCCACAGCCTTACAGTGAGACCTAGCATTCCTCCCATAAAGAGGTGGTCTATTTCCCCACCCTGTGAATTTGGCTTGGTCTCATGATTTGTTTTGACTAATAGGATGGTAGCAAATGGGATGCAGAAAGAGTCCGAGATGTTCCCTCACACTGGGACCTACTCTTTTATTTCTTGGAACTCTTGAGGCCAGCCTGCTGAAGGATGGGAGACCATATGGAGAGACATCCCATCATTTTCAAATGTCCCAGCTAAAATCATTAGAGACCAGCCAGCCCCAGATGACCACCAACTGACCTTTGATGCATAAGTGGATCCAGCTCAGTTTGCCAATCTACAGAATCATGAGTGAAAGGAATGTGTGCTGTTGGATGACTACATCTTAAATATCAAAAGCTAATAAGTGAATGTTTCTTCACATCTTCCATTCATTGGAGCTTGAGACTTTTATGTGGAGTGGATAAGAAATGGTGCATTAGTTTGCCAGGACTGCCATAATGAAGTAACATAAACTAGATGGCTTAAACCAAAGAAATTTATTGTTTCACAAGCCTTGAGGCTACATGTCCAAAATCAAGGTGTCATCAGGGTTGGTTCCTTCTGAGAACTGTGAGGAAGGAATCTGTTACAGGTGTCACCTTTGGCTTTTAGGTAATTACCTTCATCTTCACGTGGCATTCTCCCTGTATGCATCTTGTGTCTATATTTCCCTTCTTTGTAAGAACACCAAGCACATTGGATTTGAGCCCACTCTAGTGACCTCCTCTTAACTAGTTACAGGAGCAACAACGTTCTTTCCAAATAAGGTCACATTCTGAGGTTAGGACTTCAGCATATGAATTGGGGAGGCGAAGTTCACTCCGGAACAAGTGGGGATGAAGATGAGCCAAAAATGATGGATGCCAAATTGATTCTTATTGTGACTTGCATGTCTTCCTAAGGAACTTAATTTTATTAATGCTTACATATAAGATAGAGGTCCTCCAGAAATGTTTACTGGAGGTGCTGCTATCCATTATCACAATTTTATTATGAAGGACATTGAAAAGCATGAGGATTATAGTGGTAAGTGTTTCAGTAAGGAGGCTGTTAAAATAATTTCAGTAAAGAACTGGGCTCACATTGGAGAGGGACAGATAAGATACAAAGATGTTTGTGGGGCTTCATTGCTCTAAATATGCTGTGGCTGCCAGTGAACACCTGCAGTTTATTCAGTTCTGGGCATCACACTTCAACAGGGTGATAGGCAAAGAGGGGCACACACAGGCGAGCATGATCAGAGGGGAAAGAGTCTTGATAACAAGCTATACAGCTTAAGATAGAAAGAGAGGAAAAATGCAGTGAGGCCGATCACTGCTTTCAGCTCTTTGAAGGGCTGTCATGTGGGAGAGGGATTAAATTTGGTCTTGTGTGATCCAACAGAATGAGGACCAATAAGTGGAAACGGAGGACAGACAGCTTTCACCTATAATATATGAGCTGAGATTCTTCAGTCGGAGCACTCCTATGAGGTAACAGTGAGGAGATTTCTTTTGGTCTTGAGATTTCAAGTTCTATAGCCAGAGAGGAGAGGAACTACTTTCCCACAAGGACTTAGGTTAGTAAACAGCTTTCTGTTGCTTGCTCTGTGAATGGATTAGACCCAGACTTCAGACACCTTAAATGGTAAAGCATCATTCTCACTGTCAAGTAATCAAATGGCATCAGACATTGTTTTGTGAGTTAACTGAGAGAAAAGAAAATTAACCTCCACTCAAATGCACAAGATATCTAAAAGCAGCTTTATGTTTAAAACGTTAACTTCTTTTCTATCAACATTTCGACCTTGTAGTTTGTCCAACATCATTAACTCCTTATCATATGTTGCCTTATTTTCTAGTCATTTCAGTGTCAGAAGGCATAAATTTAGTCTATTGTTACATAATTGCAACACACATAAAACTTTCCCTCTAGTTGTTCTTTCTATTCTACCCAACTAGATTTTAAGCTGCTTTTGAATAAGGACCAAAGATGATATGCTTTCTTTCAACATGGCTTAGAAAAGTGTTTTCAAGTTAATTTCTTTGGTTTAATAAACATAAGTAAGATACAGCTTGAATATGTTTTGGTTCATCTCCTAAATTATTTCATAAATAGAGGAACACACCACAAGTCAGTACATTTACTAAGCTAACAAAGTAATAAATCCATCAATAATATTTATATAAGGTCCTCTCTCTGCCCAGAGGAGTGATGGTACCATGGGGAATGGGGAGTGTCCTAAGATTAACTTGCTGTTAAATATCTCAGAGTCCAGCTGGGCAGGGAGAACTCGGAGATAAGAAACATTACCTTCTCAACTGCATGGCCACATGAAGAGATCGTAATAGTAGTTGGGGATGCTTTTAAAAGTAAGTTAGCTATGAAGAATGGGTGAGAAGAACAGAAATACAAAGTGCAGATGAGAAGGAGAGAATTTCAAGAATGGGAATCTTTGAGAAAACACCTAGTGTTGAGTGTTGAATTTTGTCTTCCCATATCTTGATATGTTTGAGTCCTAACCACTGATACCTGTGAATGTGAACTTATTTGGAAAAAACATCTTTGCAAATATAATCAAGCTAAAATAAGGTTAATATTGGATTAGGGTAGGTCCTAATGTAATGACTAGTGTCCCTGTAAGAAGAAGGAAATTTAGACACAGAATACCCTGTGATGACTTGATTTCCAGGGCAGAGAGTGCAGTGCGTTCCTACAAGCCAAGGGTTATAGGAATGTCAGAAGCTGGGAGAGAGGCTTGGAGCAGATTCTCCCTCATGTCTTCAAAAGGGGCTAACCCTGCTTATCCCTTCACTTCAGGCTTCTGGTCTCTAGAACTCTGAGCCAATACACTTCTGTTCTGTTAAGCTACCCAATTTGTGGCCCTTTATCATGGTAGGCCTAGGAAACAAGTACACTTAAAGACAGAAGAGTAAAGTACATCTAGGGGCAGAGAGAAGACCAAGTGAAGGAAACAGAGTAGGTGAGGGGAGGAAGGAGCAAGACATGAGTTGAATTATGGGAAAATCTTTGCAGAAATTATAATCAGTCAATGTAGTGAATACTTTTCTATAGCAGTGACTGTAGGCCAGACATTGTTACAAATGCTTTATATAGGTCATTTCATTTAATTCTCACAACAACCCTTAAAGGCAAGAATTAATATTATTCTCATCTCACAGATGAGGAAACTGAGGAACAATGGTTAAATGATTTTCTCAAAGATACATAGCTAGTGAGTGATGGAGTCAGGATTAGGACCTAGAACACTCGATCTTTTGACCTTACTTGTATTGCAAGTGATCTAAGAGGCAGGAATTATGTCTTCCTTTGGGTATAGACACAATCTGTAAACCCTTATTGTCCCTTTCTCAACATTCTTCTCTTATTAAAAATTACTTTTCTGATAAAATGTATAAAACCTTTTACATTGGTATAGCAATTTATTCTGTAACTGTCTATAAATCAGAGTTATTTCCTCTCAACTTATTACATTTTGTTTCAGAACAATGACTAATAAGTCGTTCCTCTCTGTGTTAAGTCACCCAGTCCTCATAATTTTGGAGATTTCTTGACTCTTCTTGTCCAAAGAGTATGTTAATCGCTTCAGGAGTCATTCTTTCCCCAGCATGGTTATAATTAATTGAGAGGACAAGGCCTGGATAACGAAAGCAAAATCACTTCTTGTAGTCCATAGTAATTCCCCGCTAAGGATTTTCCCAGTGTTTCTAATTAGAGGAAAACGAGCCAGCACATTAGATACCCTCAAATATGACTGCAAAAAGTTTCTTTAAAGTGACTTAGTTTACTTCAAGTTTTAATAATGTATATGTAGTTAGATATAGCAATGGTTTTGTCTGCTGTCTTACAAATTTAAAGAGAAAAATCAATATGAATGTCACGGTTAATTTAGGTTAAACATTGGAAAAACTGATTTTCCATAATACTTAATGGAAATATAACACAACACAAAATTAATGCTTTAAGCTAGAGGGAAAAGCCATCAAACTTAAGGATAATAGAGACTAAAATATGCAATGGAAAGGGAGACAACCGTGTTTTTATCAAGGGGAAAGTAGAGGATATTATTTATTTAAAATAAGTAGTCCTTAATTTAAAAATTGTATATGGGTTCAGAGTTAATCGAAGCATAATACAGAGACTAGACTCTGTTGCTTACCTTAAAGTTCAGTGTGGTGAAGCACAAGTGCGTGTTCATGGCCAGTTTCTCCAGTCGTGTCCCACTCTTTGTGACCCTATGGACTGTGAGCCCGCCAGGCTCCTCTTTCCATGGGATTCCCTATGCAAGAATACTGGAGTGGGTTGCTATGCCCTCCCCCAAGAGATCTTTCCAACCCAGGGATCAAACCTGTGTTCCTGCTCTCCTGCATTGCAGGTGGATTCTTTACCCACTGAGCTACCTGGGAAACCCCCAAGGAGCGCATACCTGTGTGTGCTGCTAAGTCACCTCAGTCGTGATCGACTCTGTGCGACCCCATAGACGGCAGCCCACCAGGCTCCCCCGACCCTGAGATTCTCCAGGCAAGAACACTGGAGTAGGTTGCCATTTCCTTCTCCAATGCATGAAAGTGAAAAGTGAAAGTGAAGTCGCTCAATCGTGTCCGACCCTCAGCGACCCCATGGACTGCAGCCCACCAGGCTCCTCCATTCATGGAATTTTCTGGGCAAGAGTACTGGAGTGGGGGTGCCACTGCCTTCTCCATACCTGTGTGTAGTTTCCAATAATTTAATTTTAATGGCTTATCAATTGCTAAGATTGTGATGATAATATCAGTAAGTCATTGATAAAAAAACAGTCCCTTGTTTCTTAGCCTACTTTCCTTTGAGATGAGAGAGAAACCCCAGAGGTATACCCAGAGGTAAATTTTCTATACTAATTGGCATAGAAGAGTTTTAGTTGTGAAACCAGTTGTGGGTCTGCCCCATCAGTTACCCAGAGGCTGCTCCTCTGCTGGGCTATGTAAGGAGTGACTGTAGTTGCCTGCTGGTGGACCAAGTACACATCACATAGGCCCAATTTTCTGCATCTATTTCAGAAAATGGCAAAGACAGTCACTTACTTGTTCTCAGAAGCTTCAAAGAATGGATTCTGATCGATCATCTGGCAATTTTTGGATTTATAAGAGAAAATAATCTGTTGCTAATTAACTATTTTTAAGCAACACTAATAAGCACTCATTACTCATGGTTTAGTATTGCTTGCCAGTTAGCTGTAAAAACAGAAAGATGGTGCTTTAAACTTGGGGATACACGTCTTAATTTTAAGAGGTGTTTAACACATACTCCTGAAATAGGGGGGAAATTATCCTTGCCTAAATTATAGTTTCAATTAATGGTATACCTGAGGATGGAATCATATTCATGACACTTTGGATTTGGGGGGAAGGGCTTAGGTGCGGTATGTGATAGAAAACATATTCAAAGGATGAGATCTTGGTTGTATATTCTCACCGTAACATGAACTAACCAAAATGGAGACAAATCTTTATTTTGCAATGTGCTTGTATTTTTCAGTCCTTCAGTTTCTTTTTATGAATGTAGAGGAAAATAAAAGGATTAAACTTCATTATCTCTGAAGTTATTACTTCTGAAATCATTATCTCTTACCTGGTGGCTCAGTCAATAAATAATCCACCTTCATTGCAGGAGACCCAGGTTCAGGAAGGTCGCCTGGAAAAGGAAATGGCAACCCACTCTAGTATCCTTGCCTGGGAAATCTCATGGACAGAGGAGCCTGGTAGTCTACAGTCCATGGGGTTGCAAGAGTTAGACATGATTTAGCAAGTAAACCACTACCACCACCTCTGAAGTAGTTTTCAGAAGTAAGAGTTCTTGATTCTATGAACATCTGCATCGTACTTTAGCGTATATTAATATGTTTTCTTGTATTCATATATTTTAATAGAATGTCACCTCTTTTATAAGACTGGGCCCAAAGAATTGCCTGCTCTGCCAGTCTCTTGAGCTGAAGGCTAGTCCCAGTGCTAAGACATAAGTGGGCAGCCTTAAGGCTCAGTGACTAAAGCCGTCACAGCTCAGGAAAGGGGACACTGGACTGGATGTAGTCAGAATTACTATGAAAACTGTGTTTTCCACTGTAACAAAATTGTCCATTTCCTGCAGCAAACATTACGGTATTATTTGCTGGAGTAAAAGGCACACGTGCCATCTGGCCTG
This sequence comes from Neotragus moschatus, assembly GCA_006410615.1. Lineage (NCBI taxonomy): Eukaryota > Metazoa > Chordata > Mammalia > Artiodactyla > Bovidae > Neotragus > Neotragus moschatus. The sequence continues at coordinate 257,464 of SJYA01001335.1, forward strand.
AATAGGCATCTTCTAGATCTCAGTTTCTGCCTTTCATTCCTTCTCCATTTCTTAGACCCCTTCACCAGAGCAGTGAAGTGATGCCCTTTGGCTTGTCTGTTCCACTCTTGGGCATTTCTTTATTTTTACAAAGTACAGTTTCTTGTTCAAATCTTTTTGTCAACAACAAAATAACTTCCCATATGGAAAGTATAATCTCTTTTCTTTCTGCATTATGGGACCTCATGATTAAGAACTCTCTGGATGTTCTAACCAAACAGTTGCTAGTTCTACAAAGTTCTGAAACACATTAATAATATCCTTGAGTTATTTTTAAAGAAAGCTCCTGATAGAGAGCAACCTGATAAATGAAATTTTCTTCTTCTTACTCCCAGTCACCAGAGAAAAAGTGACTGTTACTACAAGATGCATTTCAGACTCAGTCACGGCTTCCTTAGCATCAGAACCCATTGAAAACTGCTCAGACTCTAGAATCAGCCAAGCAATGGGTGGTGATTAGTAATTTGGCATCATTTCAAATTGGAACTGACTCTCCTCCCTTCCCCACCCCAAAATTTTGTTTCCCATCTTGCACCATTCACACTTGGAAAACATATTTCTGTTTAAAATTTTTTCTTTATGCATTAGAACTACATCCTTTTCATATATTGAAGTTTTCCATTTTTCCTCTTGAAAAAATGATGAGGTTATATAACTTGCTATATTTAGCTTGTAGTGTTTAAAGAATCTTGACCCTCCAAGTTAAGAATAAAATATGTATAATGATAAGAAGGTACAATGAAATTTATTTTCCCAATGGCACTATTATCACTGCTGTTTTATTGTTTTACTAAGTCATCAGACAGTCAGTGGTGTTTAATTCTGTGTGTTTTCAATTGGCTTTCTGCTTTTTCTGCCCCTCCTTGTTTAAACTCTTTGAATGGTGATCTTTCTTTAACCCCAAGGTGCTCTTATGTAGAAAGAAACATCCTGATATCATCACAAAAGATGATTCAACCTACCGCTTGCCTGGGAAATGCTATTTTAAAAGCTTTTCATTTTTTCAGCCTAGCCTCTTTGATTTAGCCTCCTTTTCACCTTCAAAGTTTGTGTCTTTCTCCTCATCTGCTTCTGTGTCAGCACGGAGCTGTCACCAGAATCTGTGTCATCATTCTTTTTCCCAGCCCATGTGTCTGGGTCTGACCTCTGCTTCCCTCATGTCTTGGTCTTTGTTAAGCATTTCATGATCAAATTAAATTTCATGACAGCAGCCCTCTGGTATTTAAAGAAAAAAAGTACCTGGTTAGGAGGTATATAGTTTTGAGCAACATTTCAACTTGACAGAAATCCATATATGATTTATGTAGCACATATTTCCCTGTGATGAAAATAAAATCTCTTTATAATCATTAAATACTTTACCCCTACAAATGACCCTCAGAGATGGATAATGGAATCACTGTGTTAAGAGGGCTCGTCAAAGTTCACCTGCCTTCTGTCTTTTGGTGGGACTCCTGTCCTTGGAGAGAGAGTCCATTTTGAAACAATTTTAGGGGAGGAAGTTTCCAGAATGCTTCTTGTCAACATGCTTCAGTGTATTGTGTTAAGTTGGTCTTCAGCAAAGGAGGGCATATTCCCTGTGCCATTTTGTACTAGATGTAAGTTTAGGAAATGAGGAATAAAAAGGCACACAAGTGGGACTGTGCACCATGGAATTTGTTTGGTTTCTGTAGTAACTGTGACCGTGAAACAGACCTTTCCCATGATTAACTTTCTTATTAGCACACAGTTCCAAAGAAAGCAAATGGGTGAAGATTTACGTGCAAGGCTGCTATCTTAGGTAAAATAAACAGAGCATGAAAATACCCTGGTGGACTGACAGTGGTTCAATACCAGAGAAAGAACTGTCGCTTTCCCTTGTTATCACCGTCATTACTTCTGTATAGCTTCCTCTCTCCCCTCACCCGACACCACGGGTGTCCCTTGTTATTTCTTCTAGCCAGGTTCCAATCTGATATTCTTGAAATTCACCAGGAATATTTTTGTTTATGCTTGTTTCTGTCTGGAATGTTCTTCACTAACATCTATAGTGGGCTTTTTCACCCCACCCAGGTTTTTTTATTCAGTGGTCACTTTCTGAGTGAGGTCTTTCTTATAAACCCCTAACCAAAATCACATTCATCCCTGCTACACATACGCATACCCTCATCCCACTCCTGGTTTAATTATTCTTTTGTAATACTTATCACAATCTAACATTCCATGCAGTATACTCATTTGTTGTGTTAACTGTCTTTTTCTTCCCTTTAGAATGTAAACTCCACCACAATAGAGATTTCTGTCTGCTAGGCATCTCCCTCTTAATATTCATAATCCATTCCAGAAAAACATGTGAAAATGTTGACTGGAAACCTATTTACCTATTTCCCATTACTTCAAGTGATCACTATATGTCAACCCAAGACCCATAACCAATTTCTCAATGTGTAACTAAAACATTTATATAAAAGTAAAACAAAACAAAACATAACAAAAAATTTGACATATAACAATGTAAAACACATGAAAAAATCATTTTCTGTACTCCAGTCAGATAATCTAATTTTTAACAATCAGTTGCTTTGTATGTGGGAACACCTCACTTTTTCGGACACAGATCCCTTGGGTTGACATTGATTGTCAAAATGTCAACATATGGCTTGGATATTTTGCAGTTGCTTTTGTAGATATAATTTGAAAGTCTTTGTGCACATTTTGTGAAAAACATATTTGAGTTTTAGAAAAAAATTTTCCTATATATTTTATTACAAGATATCTTCCATGAAGTTTATATGTAAAAAGCTCTACCTGGAAAATACAAACCAAGGAAACATATGAGAAGGAGGCCAAGATTTTGCTCATTGCTCACTTCACTCCATGGTTCTTAGAGCCATGCACAGTTATATGCACAATAAAATTTAATGAATGAAGCAAGAATATTTAGTTTACTTGGCTCTGATGTCTAAAACAAATGACCACAATGCAGATCTCGACTGTGGATCTGTACAAAGTCTATTTTGCAAATCTTTGGGAGACAGAATTGTGCCTGGAAGAAAGTAGACTCTGAAGGCCTAGGCTCTGCTAACCACAGCTTTGTTGATGATGACCCATGGTGCATGACAGCCTTCTGAAATCCAATTTCTCCCTTTGTATAGAAGTATAGAGTAGGACTTCAACATGCTTAAGGGCCATTGCAGTTTAAGCATGTTACCATCTGTAAAATAGAAACCAAAATATTACTTCCTTGATAGGATTTTGAATGGACTAAATGAAGATTATCTTTACATCACATAGTGTAGTGCATGACATATGTTTAGTGCCAACAAAGAGTAGCTATTGTTATTCATTGTGTATAATCTGTTCATAATGTTCATTTAATTTCTAGTTTTGTTTTAGCTACTGTTGTGCTTGGAATGCAATCAAGTTGTATCTTTACAGTGTTTTAGGGAAGATTTTTTTTTTTGCCAACACTTTATAAATAGATTGAATGTATAAACATGTATTTTGTTGTTATAAGATGGTTAAATTATTTTAAAGAAGATAAAAACCTCAGACTTTGAAAAAAACTCGTATTGGACCTTCAATAGAATAATAAATGGTTTTGGTTTATTCACTTTTGTATATCTCTTGTCCTTCATTAGTATAAAAAATTAAGCATGAACCATACAAAATTTTCAAAGAAGAAAATTCTTTTATCTTAGGGCACTTCTTATTTCAAACCTACTTCCTTTTATATTACATATTTTTGCAGAGAGTTACTTTTATTTTTTCTCTTATCCCTCACTTTCCAAATTTAGATTTTAATTCTCTTGGGTTAGAAAAAGTATATTTCTAGGTAGGGTTGATGAAATGAGTGCTCTAACCTTTTCATACTTTATTGCAGTGAGAGGTGTGACAGTAGCAAAGAATACATGAAGCAGAATTCCAAATCTTTTTGAAGGCATTATTTTGGAAGAATCCAAAAGGATATGAGAATGGAGGGGAGAGGCTTGCAATTACTGTACACACAAATAAGCAAGTGTTACTTTGATACTCAGGAAGCAAGGCTTTAAAATGAAAAAAGAAAAAAAATACACCATGCAAAGAAAACTTATAATTTTTCATTTATAGAAAAACACAGGGACAATTTCAAAGTTTCAGTTGCTAAACTTTGTCCCCCCACCCCACCCCAGTGGCTTGATCACTGGCTTTGACCAACTCATCATCTGATTTCAGACTAAGGTGGTTTTCTTCAAACACTGGACTTGTTTTATGAAAAGACCAANCATGCAAAGAAAACTTATAATTTTTCATTTATAGAAAAACACAGGGACAATTTCAAAGTTTCAGTTGCTAAACTTTGTCCCCCCACCCCACCCCAGTGGCTTGATCACTGGCTTTGACCAACTCATCATCTGATTTCAGACTAAGGTGGTTTTCTTCAAACACTGGACTTATTTTATGAAAGGACCAACAAATGAGCATGTGTAAAGGGAAAAGTATTCTTTATTTCCTGGAAAATTTGACTGTGGTTGAGATAGTATAGATTTATATTTTGCTATCAAAGATCATTCTATGGGAGAAGAAGAAGAAGGGATAACTTAATAAATCATAAAAAACTTGAGAGTTTTGAAAGTGCTGGTAACTTGGAATTGACTGTGTACTTCTGTGTTTGCCAAATGTCGATACTGCCATTCTTGATACTGTACACCATTGTACAGCATTCTGAATGAAGTTTTAAGAACCATGCAAAAGTGGTGTGGACGTTACTCATACTGCACCTCCCATTAACAATGAGAGATAAGTATGTACATTTGAGAGCACTTTAGGTGTCAATGGTGTGGTGATTCATCTAGCTGAGGAATTGCCATGGCTCCCTATTTTACAAATGATGGGATAGCTAGAGAGTCCCTTTGCATAGGAAGCTATCAGACATTATGTCATCTGAGGCAGAGGTTGATGACCTATGGACTGCAGGCCAAATCTGAACTGTAACCTATTTTGACATGGCCTGTAAACTAGGATGGACTTTATCTTCTTAAGTGATTCAAGGGAAAAAAAATAAACTCATAAAAGAATAATATTCCACGACCCATGAAAATTATATGAAATTCAAATTTCAACATACAAAATAAATTTTTACTGCATCATGGTGATGGTCATTTCTTTATACATTATCTGTAGCTGATTTGCAGTACAGTGGCAGAGATAAGTAGTTGCACCACAAGAAATGAATTGTATGGCCCTCAAACTCTAAAATGTTTACTGTTTGATACTTCATGGACAAAGTTTGTTGATGCCTAGATAAAGGAATACACAGTCTTTGAAATAGTCTAGGAGGTTAGGGCTTTGCTTTGCTTTAATCTGTCTATTTAGAACTCCCCAGGTGCTGGAGATGGTTCTTGTCTTTGTCAGGAAGAATTTAAAGAGCTATAACTCAGCAAGAAATTAACCTTGCTGTTGATGTTACAAATCTTCTACCATTATTGTGGTAGAAGGGCTCCACCCTGTCTTGGTTTTTGTGACCAAGTCTCTTATCTTTTGACTTCAGTTTGTATACCTGAGATTCTGGTTTTACTACAGTGGACTGGAGACCTTATCAGGGGACTTGCTGTCATCCCTCTACCCGCCCCCATGCCTGACCCTGCTGTTTTTTCCTTGCTCTTATTAATCTTTCTTAAAACCTTAATATATCCCCTCTATTCATTCTGGTGATTGCTCCATGCCACCTGCTGTCAGACTTCCCTAAATCAGCCTGCTTTCCGTGAGTTTTAGCTGACTGGCCTGAGGTCAGTTTTCTTAGTCATTAACTTCCTGACTTTCTTCTATCCCCAATAGACGGACTTCCTCAGATGACAGTGCCTANACACTAAATTTAGGAGTAAATTTCACTCTCATTGGAACAATTGAGGGGGTAAAACCTTAATTTTTCAATTTGAGATTTTCAATTGCTTTTAAACAACTGATGCTAATTTGGAAGTTTTAAAAAATTTAAAAGAATTCAGCTCTTTGTATGTGTGCTATGTACAAAATATCTTTTGTGTTTAAATATTTAAAAGAAAAAGTGAAAATGCATCTTAACAAATGATGTTTAATTATTTAAGGACACATTGAAATAAACTAACGAACGGAACTTATTTTCAAAATGGAATTTAAACTGTTGATTTGTCCTCTCAGCAAATTATTTAATGAATATGTACTATACATCAAGTAATCTCTTTAAGATTTGGATATACGGAAGGGAACAGCAAGCCATTTTTTAGAATAAGACACTAATATATTGATGAACATATAGTAGGTCAGGCAGATCTAAATGCTTTGAAGACAGCAAAAGTACATTAAGAATGGAGAGCAGAAGAGGTGTCTGGGGAAGGCTATNTAAGATTTGGATATACGGAAGGGAACAGCAAGCCATTTTTTAGAATAAGACACTAATATATTGATGAACATATAGTAGGTCAGGCAGATCTAAATGCTTTGAAGACAGCAAAAGTACATTAAGAATGGAGAGCAGAAGAGGTGTCTGGGGAAGGCTATGAGTTTTGTTATACAGGGTGTGGCAGGGAAGGCTTCATTGATAAAAGGGTGTTTCATCAGAGACTTGTACTCTGCACTGAAGATACAGAGAAACGGAAGTGAAGTAAAAGTTGTGGGTGTTTAGGTGAAGTGAAACTAACCAGGGTTACCAGTTGAGAATGCAGAGTAAAGACATTGCAATCTGTATTTCTCTTTCAGTAAAGTTATGTGTGTGAAAATCTCAAATATCCCATGTGTGAGTTTATCTAGTGAAAGAATGAAATAAACACACTTTCTTTCCAATAGAGGATAAACCCATTATCTGGATAAGCCCATGCCTGCAAAATAAAGCCCACTGACAGAATTACAATTGAAAACAGAAAATGAGGAACTTCCCTTTGGTAGCAGTACTACTACAAGTTATGAAAGTGCTTTTTGGACTCTTAGAGTAAAAAAAGAAAAGCCAGCTTGGAATCAATCAACTTAATTTGAATTCAGATTATAAATACATATAAGGTGTCTGGCCATCAAACTCTGTTAAAGGAGTTTTCTGATTTAAGGTTATTTCGCATGCTGTGACCAACAGTACCTCTGCTCAGTTATGCTGTATTGCTCCATCTGTGCCTTTAGGATGCTAGAATTCAGCAGTAAGGTATTATTTAATGTTGAAGAAAAGTGTTTTGACGCTGTAGCTTTAAAAGGACTATATGTTAGGATATTATCCATGAAAAGAGTTTTCCCATAGGAGAACGAGCTCTGTAAAGCAAAGAATGACCACAGGGAATAAACAGAAATTCTATAGAGCATTTTTTTTTTTTCTACAGAGCATTTGAAGAGCTTTAACAAAATAACTTTTTATGTTGTAGAATATACTTCCTTCCTAAAATGTTCCAGGAAAGTCATAACCATTTATTCTCCTAGTCATCAAGGTTAGAGAACGTACTTGGCTAAGAAACCAGCTCTCCTTGGTGGCTGATTCTGTTCCCTACTATGTTGCTGTTTGTTCTCTGCAGTAGGTAAGAGGTTTCATGTAAAGCAGTCTTCTAGAGAAGGAAAACAGATCCTTTAGTCTGCTTTCCTTTTCTTATTCTCTGAATTTTGTTTTTAATAGATTATTTTATCTGATACTTGGATTGTTTGATAAATCTTTTACATTCTGGGTATATTTTTAAGCTTCAGAAAATACATTTATTCAGTCATCTTCAAAAAGTGGCTGCAATGTGGTAAGCTTTCCAAGTTTCCTTTCAGCCCTAAGTAAACATATTTGACTTGGGACATTCACCAAACAAGTTTGTTTTTGTGTATCTACTTCCCAGATGGCACAAAGAGGGTAGAGTGGCAAGTAGAATTATTCAAAGTGCAGTCTACTGTCTGTTGTCATGCCTTGTAGATCAGTCATATTTGGGGAATTGACTAACACTGATTATAGTTGCTTGTTGAAGAATTACTGGGAGAGATAGATGAGAAGAAAGCACTGATTAAGAGACTTTCCTGTTTATCTCACTGAGGTGACTGCCAAGAAAAGTTGACTGTTTTTAATTACAGCTATCTCTCTATTCTGGAGCCACTGAACACTGCAGATAAGCTGTATACAATTCAACTAATCATTGAGAAGTTTGCAAATAATTGAATGTTTGCTATCCTGCAGGTAAAATGGTAATTAACATGCTTAGTCCCATCAACATACTTGACATTATGACCACATAATCATAATCCAGGGCCAGCTATCTTTGCAATGGCAAAAATGGGGCATTTTTAAATCCAACATTTATTACGTGCCTAAAAATTACTCACTTTGTGAATAAAGCTATGGTGTTTTATATTATCTTCAGTTTTTCATACTTTTGCTGAATATATATTCTTCAAACTGATGCTTATATAGTATGAATTTTATTATATATTTCACTTAAAGTTATAATTAAAGATCTATTATCTAAAAATTAAAGTAATAGCATTTATCCTGCAAAATTAGTGTAATTGTACATGATTTAATATTTAGTTTCAAACCTTACAAAACTCAGGTTAATTCAACCACATTTAAAATATAATTTTTCTTACTATTTTATATGCCTTACCTATGTATTATATCTATATTAAGTGTAAATCGATTATTCTTCTTCAAATATTATAATTAAAGGAAAATACTGGTGATATCTTCCAAAATGTATACTTTTGCTGTAAAAAAAAGTTGATAAATATCTCAAATTATTTCAGAGAATATTTATGTAAAGTATGCGCATACTATATTTCATTTCTACTGTGAAACACTATTAAATTGTACTGTGGAGAGCTAATGCTCTAAAATGTCTAAGTACAAACTGATATGTAATGTGGCATGCTATGAAACATTGCTTCAAAGAAAGCTAAAACTTCAGAGGCTTTTTCAAAATAAAAATCATAAAATCTTTATTTGAAAAAGTACTCAGAATTTTCAGACTACAAAGGATACTCTTTGGGGGCATTAACTATATTTTTGAAATCTGAGTTTTAAAAGCCTGGCAGTATTTAGAAAGTATATTTATTCTTTATGCTACCTTTTGTGAGGAATAAAAGAATCAGCAATTTTTATTAAATGTCTTTCATAGTCTAAGTCCAGGTGATGGCCAGAAAATCATATTATTACTCTACATTTCATAAGGACCTCATTAGAACTTTAATTCTAAATCATAGTTCATTTGTATATCCACTGAAAATTCTTTATTAAAAATAGAGCGAATCCTCCCCCTTATGGGACTATTTGTGAAAAGACTTTTTAGTTTCCAAGATAAAGGAGGCTACTATCACTATTTTTCTTGAAAGAGAATACTGGTCATTTTTGGTACTTTTAAACTATACTTAAAAATGCTTATTTTAATAAATCACTTATCAGGCTTGTTGTTGTTCAATCACTCAGTCATGTCTGACTGTTTGGGATCCCATGGACTGCAGCATGCCAGGCCTCCCTGTTCCTCACTATCTCCTGAAGTTTGCCCAAGTTCATGTCCTTTGCATCAGTGATGCCATCCAGCCATCTCATCTTCTGATGGCCTGTTCTCCTTCTGCCCTCAATCTTTCCCAGCATCAGGACTTAACATTTCTTTGAAACCTATAAACCTTCTGTTAGGTGGACCATTCTCTGTGGAAAAAGGAATGTTAAAGGCCATTATTGGCCTTAACTTTGTTGAGGTAGTTCCCTGTGGACCTCTGAATACCCTCTCCAGAGCGTGAACACAGGAATAATTTAAGTATTTTATGATTTTTTTCTAAAGGTGTCGATTGATTTTTAAACTAAGATTATATCACTGTTTACTTATAGGATAAGTATCTTTGAGATCATTAACGTTCTTTTGGTTTTGGTTTGACTTGTTTAAATTTCCTCCGCGAGTTCCATTTGGGTCACCTTACATAATTCATACATTTTCTGTGGTATTAGTGTTCTTTTAGCTTAGATCTTTGATCATCAAATGTGTGTTGTGTGTGTATCTCTTCACAGCAACTAGCATATAGTAAGTTCTTTATAAATATTTTTGAATGAATGTATATTTATGATTCTCTATATAATATATATATTATATATATATATATATATGGCTGATGGTTTTTGTGAAGTATGTTCAATGTCCATCAAATTATGTCAAACAATCTTCAAGACTGATAGCATTTCTGGTTCTGATATGTTGATATCTGGAAAAGAAGTAAAATACAAGTGACATAAGGCAAAGTGGATAATTTTTTAAACATAGTCAATAGTACTCCAGTGAAATGTAATAGATCTATTAACCTGTTAATAAAATGAAATCCAGTGGGATTTTTAAATGACTGAAAAGACAAGAGGGAAAGTTATAGTCTGATAGTGACAGCTGGCAAGCCTGCCTTAAATGCTTTTAGGGACAGAATTGATAACATCCACAACTGGCTACAGTTCAGGGTACCCAATTCCAATGTGCTGTCAACCGTATATATTTACTATTGATTAACACTCTAGCTACATTCTTTTTGGACATTTTGATGTAGAGAAGTTATTTAATTTTAGGGGTAGCACCCATATAGCTTTTTTCCAGACATGAGATTAAAATATATGAAAACAGAATCAATTAATATGTTGCCATTGGTAAAGTTAATATTTTCATTAATCATAGCTTATAAATCTAAGGAAACTGCTTTGGAGGCAAAAAAATACCAATTTTATTAAAAAAGGAGGAAACCATTTGAAAATAATGTGTATGTTATTGGGCTAAATAGTGGATGAATATATACAAATAGTATGTCGCTTTCCAAGAAATATCCATACATGTGGATCACATGTACAGAATCAGGTGAATTCAGCATAAATGTTGATGTCCATTCCAGAGATTCACCTGATGCTATATATTAGAACTTTCTTTCAGGCCTTAATGACTCTTCGAATTTCACAATATACAAAAAACACCAAGCTTAAACAAGTAAGACTGTTCTCCAGTGTACAGAAATTTGTCACATTTATTAAAGGGGTCACATGTTTTTTCACTTGAGAAATATTTGTTGGATGCTGCTGCTGCTGTTTAATTGCTAAGTTGTGTCTGATTCTTTGTAAACTCCTGGACTGTAGCCCACCAGGCTCCTCTGTCCATGGGATTTTCCAGGCAAGAATACTGGAGTGGTTTCCATTTCCTTTTCCAAGGAATCTTCCTGACCCAGGAATTGAATCTGGGTCTCTTGCATTGCAGGCAGATTCTTTACCACTGAACCACCTAGAAAGTCTCCTATTTTAGTGGAATATAGAACTAAAACAATCCTATTTTTTATGAGCTTACATTCTTTAGAGGATTAAAAAGCAAATCATAAACAGGAAAATATAGAGTCAAAAGGTAACAGGTACTTTGGGGAAAAAAATAAAGCAGGAGAAGGGGAATAGGAGCAATAAGTAATAGGATGGCCAGGAAAAACCTCACTGGGAAGGTATCTGAGTAACAATCTAGTGAAAATGAGGTTGTAAGTCACGGGGGTCAAGGAGAGAGCATTTTAGAGGAGGAAATGATAGCCTTTTGAGAATTTGAGGGCCATCAGAGACCCCAGTGTGGCATGGCAAACTGAGCCAAAGGAATTTTGTAGGACATTGTGCCAGAGGAGTGATGGGGTTTAAAGGAAATTGTTAAGAGCACTGTAGGCTGCTGTCAAGATAGTTGGATTTTGCTGAGTGTGAGATTGGGAAGCTCCTGGAAGGTTTTGAGCAGAGGACTGATTTTCTATTTTGGAACTGAAAGAATCATTCTGGGCACTGTGCTCTTCAGGCTGTAGGAGCCACAGATGGAAACAGGGATACAGTGAACTGGATAATGGAGTAGTGTTCAAACTAGATGTACAACCTCCAAGGCTGCCTGAAAATTTTATAGGGACATAGTCTTTAAAGGAGTGAATTTCCAGATCAGCTCAGTGCCTGGAACTTAGCTCCCTGGTAATGAATCTGAGGTCAAGGCATTGTGCTTGCTCATCCTTCCCATCTCCCATATGACATCTCCTTTTGCTTTCAAAAGAAAGGCCTTTTTTCTCATTCATTCCAGATTGTACCGTGGTGCATTTCCCCAGGGTAAAAACTTCTAGAGTGAAAAATGAAGGGACAATCTCAAATATTTGGACTTGACATCTTCACCTCTTCCACACCCCTTCTATTGCCATAAAAACCACCACTCCTGTGGGAGATCACTTTGAGAGGAAAAAAAAAAAAAAAGAGAGATTGAGAAAAATACCTGATTTTATCATTTATAGATTTCTGTCTTCTGCTTTATCCATTTGTCTATTTATCTCTGTATCATAGAAATTTAGATTATCATACAAGCCCAAATTATCTGAATTAAGATTCAGAAGATTGTTTCCACATGGATCTTTATTAAAACAATTATTTAAATTGAAAAATCAAATCAGACTTTTCTGATAGAAAAAAATTTAATTGTAGGCTAACTGGTTTGATAAGGAGAATCGATTTCCTAACTCTATATTTTCCCTGAATTAACAAAATCTGTAACTCTATGACTTTGACAAAAATATATTTAAAGACTGTGATATGAAGTATTTTATCTAAAAATTAATTCACCAAAATCACTAGGAATATAATTTGTCTTTACCCTTTTTAATTGTATCTGGTAGAATAAAGAGCCTTTAACTGGAAGAGTAATAGATGCACAGAGTAGTTTTTTGGTAATTCTTTTTTTTTTTTTTTTCAGTATACTGTAAAATAATTGATAGTTCTTTTTTTTTTTTTTTTCTAGTATACTCACCATAAATTAGAAACAAAATGACTCCAATGATTAGACAAACAAACAAACAAAAAACAGGTTGGAGTTTGAGTTTCTTGTGTTCATCAAAATTAAATATTTAAATTATTAGTTGATTATTAAAACTTTATTACTAGATGTATTTTTATAATGAAACTTGGATGAAGTTCAGATAGTTTAGTAACATTAAAAAAAACCCTAAATTTCTATCCCTACCCATTTGTAGGATTAAAGTGTCTCAGTATGAAAATAAAAAATATCAAGTGAATTGCTGTTAAATGTTATTATACAATAAATTTTCATCTATGGATATACCAACTAATTTGGGAAAAAAAGCCCCATCTATCTCATTAAGATGTACAATTCCAGTAAAATTTTATGTTTACTTAATTATGAACTATTTTAAAGTTTATTGCCTCCATAAACTGTATTCCACTGATAATTGGAAAGATTACATAATTAAAATTTTCTTTTAAAAGAACTGAGGATATTATAGGCCCAGGAAATGAAAAGAAATTAAAGTTATATTTTTATTTCAGAAAATTGTTAGGTGATCAATAGAACATTCTAAACAAGCACTACAAGCAAAAATGTAATTCTAACAGAATTACAAATGTGAACCATGTATTTTAAAATGTAACTTAAAATTTTAAAATAGGTGTGTTCATTTAAATTTCTCTTTTTTAGTCCAATATATCAAAACATTATTTCAACATTATGTAATCAATAAAAAAACTATTGAAAGAATTTATACTCAGTTTTTATATTGATTTTTTGAAAATCAGTGGTGTGCTTTTTACCTTACAGCACTTCTCACTCTGGACTAGCTGTATCTCAAGTGCTCAGTAGCCATATATTGCTAGTGGCTAATGATTATTGGGTAACATGTTGTACATCGTTGTTGTTTAGCTGCTCAGTCATGTCTGACTCTTTTGTGATCACAACATGCTGTACAGCACACCTCTAAGTTTTAAATTTCCTTGGTGGCTCAGCAGCCAATGCAAGAGACATGGGTTCGATCCCAGGGTCAGGAAGATCCTCTGGAGTAGGAAATGACAAGCCACTCTAGTAATCTTGCCTGTGAAATCCTATGGATAGAAGAGCTTGGCAGGCCCAAGTCCATGGGGTCACAGAGGAGTTGGATATAACTTAGTGAATAAACAATAATATAAACCCATTAAAAATATATTTATATAATATATTTTCATATAGTATTGTATGTAACATAACTTCTGGGTGGTTACAGAATGGAAACACAAGTTTAATTAGTAAAGAAAAGAGTTTACTATTTGAACCTGTTTAAAAAAAGTGCTTATTTGTATTTTTCATTGGCAGATGGGGTTAAATTGATATGACTTTATGATTCCATGAGGTATATGTAAAATAAAAAAGTTCATCCTTTACAGCAATTTAAATGCATAATGAAATTTTCAGTTGTTGTCTTATAAATGTTTAGAGAAGTGTGTAAGCAAACGTGTTTGAAGACTACTTTATTGTTTTTGTTCAATGCCCAAGTTGTGTCCAGCTATTTGCAACCCCAAAGACTGCAGCACCTCAGGCTTCTCTGTCCTCCAGTATCACTGGGAGTTTGCTCAAGTTCATGTCCATTGAGTCAGTGATGCCATCCAACCATGTCATCCTCTGTTGTCCACTTCTTTTGAAGACCACTAGGCTATTTCAATAATACTGCTAAGAGATGGAAGGTAACTTGAGCCAGATTTTACGACACAGTAGAATTCTCAGTTCAGTTCAGTTGCTAAATCCTGTAGGAATCTTTGAAACCCCGTGGATTGTAGCATGCCAGGCCTCCTGTCCATCACCAACTCCTGGGGTTTATTCAAACTCACGTCCATTGAGTCGGTGATGCCATCCAACCATCTCATCCTCTGTCATCCCCTTCTCCTCCTACCTCCAATCTTTCCCAGCATCAGAGTCTTTTCAAATGAGTTCGTCTTTGCACTAGGTGGCCAAAGTATTGGAGTTTCAACTTCAGCATAAGCCCTTCCAATTAATATTCAGGACCAATTTCCTTTAGGATTGACTGGTTTGAACTCCTTGCTGTCCAAGAGACTCTAAAGAGTCTTCTCCAACATCACAGTTCAAAAGGATCAATTCTTTGGCACTCAGCTTTCTTTAAGGTCCAACTCTCACATCCATACGTGACTACTGGAAAAACTATAGCTTTGAATAGATGGACCTTTACTGGCAAAATAATGTCTCTGCTTTTTAATACGCTGTCTAGGTTGGTTTTTCCAGTAGTCATGTATGGATGTGAGAGCTGGACTGTGAAGAAGGCTGAGTGCTGAAGAATTGATGCTTTTGAACTGTGGTGTTGGAGAAGACTCTTGAGAGTCCCTTGGACTGCAAGGAGATCCAACCAGTCCATTCTGAAGGAGATCAGCCTTGGGATTTCTTTGGAAGGAATGATGCTAAAGCTGAAGCTCCAGTACTTTGGCCACCTCATGCGAAGAGTTGACTCATCGGAAAAGACTCTGATGCTGGGAGGGATTGGGGGCAGGAGGAGAAGGGGATGACAGAGGATGAGATGGCTGGATAGCATCACTGACTCAATGAGTGTGAGTCTGAGTGAATCCCAGGAGTTGGTGATGGACAGGGAGGCCTGGCGTGCTGCGATTCATGGGGTCGCAAAGAGTCGGACACGACTGAGCGACTGAACTGAACTGAAGGTTGGTCATAGCTTTTCTTCCAAGCAGCAAGGATCTTTTAATTTCATGGCTGCAGTCACCATCTGCATGATTTTGAAGCCCCCACCTCCTGCCCCCACAAAATAAAGTCTGTCACTGTTTCCGCTGTTTCCCATCTATTTGCCATGAAGTGATGGGACCAAATGCCATGATCTTAGTTTTGTGAATGTTGAGTTTTAAGCCAACTTTTTCATTCTTCTCTTTCACTTTCATCAAGAGGCTCTTTAGTTTTCTTCTTTGCTTTCTGCCATAAAGGTGGTGTCATCTGCATATCTGAGGTTATTGATATTTCCCCTGGCAATCTTGATTCCAGCTTGTGCTTCATCTAGTCCAGTATTCTTCATGATGTACTCTGCATATAAGTTAAATAAGCAGGGTGACAATATACGGACTTGACATACTCCTTTCCCAATTTGGAACCAGTCTGTTGTTCCATGTCCAGTTCTAACTGTTGCTTCTTGACCTGCATCATATTTCTTAGGAGGCAGGTAAAGTGGTCCCGTATTCTTGTCTCAAGAATTTTCCATAGTTTGTTGTGATCCACACAGTCAAAGGCTTTGACATAGTCAATAAAGCAGAAGTAGATGTTTTTCTGAAACTCTCTTGCTTTTTTGATGATCCAACAGATGTTGGCAATTTGATATCTGGTTCCTCTGCCTTTTCCAAATCCAGCTTGAACATCTGGAAGTTCACGGTTTACATACTGTTGAAGTCTGGCTTGGAGAATTTGAGCATTACTTTGCTAGCATGTGAGATGAGAGCAATTGTATGATAGTTTGAGCATTCTTTGGCATTGCATTTTTTAGGGATTGGAATGAAAACTGACCTTTTCCAGTCCTGTGTCCTCTGCTGAATTTTCCAAATTTGCTCTTGTACTGAGTACAACACTTTCACAGCATCATCTTTTAGGATTTGAAAGGGCTCAACTGGAATTCTATCACCCCCACTAGCTTTGTTTGTAGTGATGCTTTCTAAGGCCCACCTGACTTCAGATTCCAGGATATCTGGTTCTAGGTGAGTTATCACACCATCGTGATTATCTGGGTCATGAAGACCTTTTTTGTATTGTTCTGTGTATTCTTGCCTCCTCTTCTTAATATCTTCTGCTTCTGTTAGGTTCATACCATTTCTTTCCTTTATTGAGCCCATCTTTGCATGAAATGTTCCCTTGGTATCTCT
>SJYA01001335.1:274104-355261 GCA_006410615.1 Neotragus moschatus
AGAATTTTGAGCATTACTTTACTACTGTGTGAGATGAGTGCAATTGTGTGGTAGTTTGAGCATTCTTTGGCATTGCCTTTCTTTGGGATTGGAATGAAAACTGACCTTTTCCAGTCCTGTGTCCTCTGCTGAATTTTCCAAATTTGCTCTTGTACTGAGTACAACACTTTCACAGCATCATCTTTTAGGATTTGAAAGGGCTCAACTGGAATTCTATCACCCCCACTAGCTTTGTTTGTAGTGATGCTTTCTAAGGCCCACCTGACTTCAGATTCCAGGATATCTGGTTCTAGGTGAGTTATCACACCATCGTGATTATCTGGGTCATGAAGACCTTTTTTGTATAGTTCTATGTATTCTTGCCTCCTCTTCTTAATATCTTCTGCTTCTGTTAGGTCCATACCATTTCTATGCTTTATCGAGTCCATCTTTGCATGAAATGTTCCCTTGGTATCTCTAATTTTCTTAACGAGACCTCTAGTCTTTCCTATTCTATTGTTTTTCTCTATTTCTTTGCACTGATTACTGAGGAAGGCTTTATCTCTCCTTGTTATTCTTTGGAACTCTGCATTCAAATGGGTATATCTTTCCTTTTCTCTTTTGGCTTTCTCTTCTCTTCTTTTCACAGCTATTTGTAAGGCTTCCTCAGGCAACCATTTTGCCTTTTTGAATTTCTTTTTCTTGGGGATGGTCTTGATCACTGTCTCCCGTACAATGTCACCAACCTTCATCCATAGTTCTTCAGGCACTCTGTCTATCAGATCTAATCCTTTGACTCTATTTGTCACTTCCACTATGTAATTGTAGCGAATTTGATTTAGGTCATACTCTAATGGCCTCTTGATTTTCCCTACTTTCTTCAACTTAAGTCTGAATTCTATGTATGTATAAAAATATATTTTATTAAAGTATAATTATAGTATTTTGTTTCAGGTGTACAGCAAATTGATTTATTTGTAGACATAATATATACATAAATTATATATATATTTCAGATTATTTTCCACTATAAGTTATTACAGGGTATTGAATATGGTTTCTTGTGCTATGTATTAAATCCCTGTTGCTTGTCTCTTTTTATGTACAGTGTTTTTATCTGTTAATCACATAGTCCTTCTTGGGTCTCAAATTTTTTAAGACAAAAAGATTAAAAATGTTTTTTCTTTAACCTTGAAAGTATTGCTAGTGAAGGGATTTTCTGGGTTCTCATTAGGAACATATCATGCTAGCAGCTCACAGTATATAATGAATATTACTTACAAGGATAGACTCTCATGTTGTGCTTTTACCCTTAGGAGACCTCCCCAAATTATTAATGTTTAATGCCATTGAACATCTGATTGTGTTGGAGGCAAGATAGCAAGTGTCTATAATGGTTTGTCCAGACTTCAATCAACAATTGTGAGCGTTTTCCTAATATCTTTAGGATTGTCTCCATTGTAATTGGAATTGTTTCTAAATTATAGTTTGGTGCTGAGCCTGTGGTGTATATATTTTAAACACTCAAACCCTACCACAATAAACTGGAGATGACATACACACAAGATAGTTCTCTGTCCTTTTCACTTTTTGGCTTACTACAGATAGATGGTTGTTTAAATGATTTGAAGTCAGGTCTTCAACCAATTTTTTCAGGATGAGTGCTTCTAAGTCTGAGCTACTTCTCATGGAAGCCTCTGTGGAAAGAAAAGAGCAATTCCTTTCTCCTGATTTCTGTTGATCTTATACCTCCCTGTGGAATTTGCAGTCTTGGAAAAAAGATATCTCTAGAAGGTGAAAGTATTACTTATCTTGGTGTAATTGATTTCTTAGATCTTTTCCCTTATGTGGAACGCCTTTATCTTTTCCACTTCCTTTGAAGGAGCATCAAGTTTCAATGTGTCCATGAGTCTATTCTCTTGCTTCAGGATTGAAGAGTTTTGTACTATTTTAAAAGAAGTCTTTGGAGTTTGGAATCATGAATTATTACCATTGCTTAATTTCCTTTAATATTTATATTTTTTGCTTTGGGTGGACACAAACTCTTGGAACAGATTTTCTTTTATTGCTGCTCTTAGAGCATTTAAAAAATAAATGACCAAATGGTATTCATATTTCTTGAATCATTATTTCTTATAAAGTCTATTACACTACGTATAAAATAGATTGATTTTATGTTTTTGTTTTAGAAGTAGTCAGGGTGAAATGAATCAAATTTTTTTCCTTTGGGATGAGACTTTTACTGACACTGGCTATATATATGTATATATATAGTTAAAACTACTCACGTATGACAGCATTTTCTGATGTGGAAATAAAGCTTAGGTTGAGACATGGAGTTTGACTAGAGATTTTTGGGCCCTAAATTTTTACATACTTAAAAATTTTTATAAGATCTATGATGCATTTTTTTCTCAATGTAGTAGCAAAATCTACTGAGTTTTCTGGGTAATTCATTCTTAGAAATTTAAATCTCAGTTTGTTTTGTGGATATTTTCTTTCCACTTATCTATATTTTCTTAACTGTCTTCACATAATTTGCTTGCTTATGCTGTGTGTGTGTTAGTCTCTCAGTTGTATCCAACTCTCTGTGACCCTATGTACTGTAGGCACCAGGCTTCTCTGCCCATGGGATTCTCCAGGCAAGAATATTGGAGTAGATTGCCATGCCCTCCTCCAGGGGCTCTTCTTGACCCAGGGATCGAAACTGTGTCTCCTGCATTGTAGGAGATTCATGTGAGCCACAAGGAAAGCCTCATTTATACCATACACACACATCTGCTCTAAGCATATGAATTATATACATATTATTCAATACATATTTCTATATATGAATGACATTTCCACTATAAATCTACAAAGTTATAGACAAATTTAAATTAATATTTAATTTTTGAAAATTTATTAGCTGTAATCCTTGAAGATTCAAGTATCCTCTGTGAAAAACAACATTGTCAAGAACCCAGAATGGGCTTGTGGGTGTTTGGTGGGAGTGAATGGTGAGAGTGAAGTGTATTTGTTCTCATCATTGTATAAAGATTGAGGACTCTAACCAGAGTATGAATTCTTAGTTTGATGTTGCAGTTTATCTGTATGAGGAAGCTGATAAATATTTGAATGTGTTGTTCTAAAACTTTCATCTCTTTAAAAATAGTTTGCTTGGATGATTTCTAGATAAGAAGTTCTTATTATTCATTGCCTCCTCAGGTGTTTTGGGGCTGATCTAGAATTTCTTTAAGTTAGACTCGTTTAGAAGTATGGTTATATTCGTGTATGACATAGCTCACAGTATTATATGAATTCTGCCAAAGTGCTCAATTACTCCCATTTACTTATTTATTCCATACTGAGTGCCAGTTCTGTGTAAGGAACTTTCCTAGGAACTGGAAATAAAAATTGAAGTCATAATGCCCACAATTAAAAAACTCGATCTAGAGAAATATATCATCATATAAGTCATTTCCTACATTGCTATCACCATATGTACATAAAATAAGATAGAGATAAACCATGTTTGTGTGTGTGCTTAGTCACTCGGTCATGTCCGACTCTTTGTGACCCCATGAACTGTAGTCCTCCAGGCTCCTTTATTCATGGGATTCTAAAGGCAAGAAATCTGGAGTGGGTAGCCATTCCCTTCTCCAGGGGATCTTCCCAACCTAGGGATCCAACCTAGGTCTTTTGCATTGCAGGTGAATTCTTCACCATCTGAGCCACCAGGAAGCCTGGTTAAACTGTGTCTAGTTATGCATAAATAACTCATCAGTTCTTTTTTAGAACAAAATTATTAGTGAAATTTGTATCCTATGTTTATGCCAATATTACTATATCTTTTGAAATTAAGAGTAGTTTTTGTAATTGGTTCATAAGCATTGTAAGAAAATCAGTATCTTTGTAATCATGCTTTTTCCCCCCATAGCCTGATGTTTAGACAAACAGTCTCATGATTATATGTGTAATTCATCAGATTTGGATCTGAATGACTCTTAGCTATTTTAAAAATCAGACTTACCCAGAGAGGGAGAAGTGATTTGCTTCATTTAAAGTGATTAAGCGGTAACTTAGGAAAGAATCTTCCAAAATATTTTAGGCAATGTGACATATCTCAATACCATTTCTAACAATGCAGTCTAAGAGAAAAGTCTCCAATACCTATATGCACACATGCATACATGTTGTTCTCACATTTTCTGAAATAGTAGTCTACTATCATTTGAAACCCAACAGAATGGCCAAATCTGAACATCCTAAAGCTAGAGGTACTTTCAAGTGTACTTTAAAAGGAATATCATTACAAGGGAAGTTTCAGTTTCACAATTATTTTAGAAAGACCAAGGAGCATACTCTAGCCTCTACTTATTTGTTTACCTAAATATAATCTGTTATATAAAGCCCATATGTGACTCTGCTGGAGTATGTTTTAACTTGGGAGGATTTTGATACAGTTTGTCAATTGATATAAAATTATTTTTGACCTCAGAAGAGATTGGGAGCTGAGAACTGTCTTAGCCTAGTAATCACAAGGCTCATTCATTCTGCATTTAATGTATAAGGTTGGTGCAAATGTAATTGTGGTTTTGGACCATGAGTTTTAAATCATTATAAGTAGACTCAAACACATCTTTATTAATCAAAATAGGAACCATTACAATCAACATATTTTTGCCAATGAGAAATAAGTTTGTTTATTCCTGTAGAGTAAAAATCTGTGCTTTGGGAGTCAACGAACTCTCAGAAAGCATTTTCTGCCTCCTGCTGGTTATGGAAGCATTTTCCCTGTAAAAAGTTGTCGAGATGCTTGAGGAAGTGGTAGTCAATTGGCGAGAGGTCAGGTGAATATGGAGGATGAGGCAAAACTTCAAAGCCCAATTCATTCAACTTTGAAAGCATTGATTGTGCAACATGCAGTCAGGCACTGTCATGGAAAAGAATTGGGTCCTTTCTGCTGACCAGTGCCAGCTGCAGGCATTGCAGTTGTTGGGGCATCTCATTGATTTGCTGAGCCTACTTCACAGATGTAATGGTTTTGCCAGACTCAGAAAGCTATAGTGGATCGCACAGGCAGTGGACCACCAACCAACGACCATGACATTTTGGGTGCAAATTTGTCTTCCCTTGTGGCTCAGCGGGTAAAGAATCTGCCTGCGGTGCAGGAGACCTGGGTTTGCTCCCTAGGTTGGGAAGATCCCCTGGAGAAGGGAAAGGCTACCCACTCCAATATTCTGGCTTTGAGAATTCCATGGACCATACAGTCCATGGCGTCGCAAAGAGTCGGACACGACTGAATGACTGAATGGCTTTCACTTTCACTTGGCTTTGGAAAGTGCTTTGGAGCTTCTTCTCAGTCCAACTGAGTTGTTCGTTGGTGGTTGTGGTATACAGTCCTCTGTGTCACACGTCCCACAGTCTGCTTGAGAAATGATTCATCGTTGTGTAAAATAAAAGAAGACAACACTTCAAAGCAATGATTTTTTTTTTTTGATTTGTGGTCAGCTTATGAGGCACCCATTTATCGAGCTTTTTCACCTTTGCTATTTCCTGCAAATGCCAAATGACAATAGAATGCTTGATGTTGAGTTCATCACCAGCTTCTCATGTAGTTGTAAGAGGATCAGCTTCGATGATTGCTCTCAATTGGTCATTGTCAACTTCTGATAGCTGGCCACTGTGCTCCTCATCTTCAAGGCTCTTGTTGCCTTTGCATAACTTCTTGAACCACTGCTGCACTGTATGTTCATTTGCAGTTCCTGGGCCAAATGTTTCGTTGATGTTGCGAATTGTCTCTGCTGATTTATAACCCAATTTGAACTTGAGTAAGAAAACTGCTTGAATTTGCTTTTTGTCTAACATCATTTCATTAGTGTAAAATAAATATAAAATAAACAGCAAGTAGTAAGTCATTAGCAAAAATAATAAAGCGAGAAATGCACATTAGAATGCTGTACAATATAACCACATTTATTTAAGAATGTATAAGATTGAAGGTAAGAGGAGAAGGGGATGACAGAGGATGAGATGGTTGGATGGTATCACTGACTCAATGGAGATGAGTTTGAGCAAGCTCCAGAAGCTGGTGATGGACAGGGAAGCCTGGTCTGCTGCAGTCCATGGGGTCACAGAGTCAGACACCACTGAGTGACTGAACTGAACTGATCCAAATATCAAACAGCAAAATTCATCAGTGTAAAACTGCAATTACTTTTGCACCAACCTAATAAAACCAGCTTTTAAAAGGTTATACATGATTTCTTTCAGCTTTTTTCCCCTGAGTAATTACAAATAATTTAATTACCTTTTGTTATAGAGTTGTCATTATCAAATGTTAGCTTTGCCATAAAATATTTACATTTATGATATTTTATTTGTAAATAACATCTAATTGCTATTAAATTTGTTGTTATAAATTTAAAAATCAGTTAGTACTTCAGAACTCACAGATCAAATAACTGTAAGCCACTGAAGGTGACATATTTTGCAGGTATGGCATTTATTTGGAGTTGTATGTTTCGGTCTGTTTACAAAACGTTCTGCTCTAGGTGTTCCCAGTAGTAATTGATAGCAATATGTGTGGCTAGTTTTTAGCACCCTCAATAATGGGATGCTTTTAAAAACATGCCTTGAGGCAGTTGTAAGCCATATTTAAATAATTATGACGTACAGAGGCTAATGGAATTTAATGACATACATACAGTGGTGAAGTCAAAGTCACAGACCATGTGTTTCTTTCTCTGAATGCTTTCAAGAAGGTTCTATTATTATATTTGAGCAACTTCTGTTTTCTTCTGTGCACTAAAAACATCTGAGTGTAATTACTGTTTTGTATGCTGTCTTGGCTGGCTGTGCTTTGAGGGAGCAGAAGCTATGTCTTTTTCATTGTATTTCTAGCACTTAGCACCTATACACAATCTGGGGACTGTCCCAGATGATCCCAGAAGTGTTTGGATAAATGAATGAATGAATAGCTGAGATGCATTTCAAGTCCTTTTACTTAACTATACCCTTTGCCACAATGAGAAAAACGCAAATTCAGAACAACAATTGAAAATACCTGGAATAGATTAAGAGCAGTTAGGGATCTCCTCAACTGCTATTCAGATTTGCAGATAGAGTTTTTCTTAAATATAATGTTTGACTAAATTACTGATACTGGTTTCCCTTTCTTGAGGATACTTGAGGATACAATTCAGCAATAAAAATAAAATTTCTAAAAGTAACAAGATTATTGTTGTTTAGTCACTCAGCTGTGTCTGACTCTTTGCAACCCCATGGACTGTAGCCCACTAAGATCCTTTGTCATAGGATTTCCCACTCAAGAATACTACAGTGTGTTACCATTTCCTTCCTGAGGGGATCTCCCTGTCCCGTAGATTGAAACCTCATCTGCTAGGCAGGCAGATTTTTTTTTTTTTAAACCACTGAGCCACCTGGGAAGCCCCAGTGGTGAAAATAGTTGCTGGTATTTGGGGGCAGAAGAATATTCCAAGTGTCCTCATCTGTCTACTTCCTCATTCTTTGTATGGATATTGGATGTTTTCTCAACGTTATGGAAAATATATGCTTCTAGAGAAACTCTTTAATCCCTCCTTCTCTATAGACATGATTCTTTACCCCATACCTTGAAGAAAATTCTTTGTACCTCCTTAGGGTTTCTCTATTCCTTGTCTTCGTTGAAAAGATGGCTTGTGTGAATTAATCACTGTGGTGCATCATTGCCCTGAATTAAGAAAAAAAATAGGGTTTCAAAATTTCTGAAATAGTGGTTCTCAAGTTTTATCATACGTCCAAATCACCTAGAGCGCTTGTTAAAATGCAGATTCTGATTCAGTAGGGCCGGAATATGTCTGAGGTTATGCTTCTAACAAGCTCCCAGGTGACCACATTTTGAGTGGATGCTAAAGCTACCCAAGATATTTGTGGAGTAGCAGACATGTATAGAATGATGCTAATGCATCTGGTTGTTGAGATCACAAGATAATTCCCTGACAAGATGATTTGCTGTTTTGGTTCTGATGTCTTTCTATTGTCTCTTCATTTCCATTTGCTTGTGGAATCATTTTTCATGGTAGAGGTCATATACTTTAATTCAATCTGCTCTATTGATTATAGAGAGGCAATAACCTTCATGATGTCAGGTTAGAACTTAAGACCTCTGGAATATTTAAAATCTAACAGTCAATTTGTATCTATTATAAACAACTACAAATAAGCTTTTTAAAATTTTAAAGTATATGTTTTTATTTTTGACATGGGAATGGTTTACTTGTGTATTCAAGCTAACAGTCATGGGAAATTGTTGAAATTCATTTTTTTTGTAAATATGGGCTGAGCTGTCTATTTCCTTTCCTGTTTTGAAAGTACACCTTTTAGTGGCTAACCTTAAATGTTATTGTAGGGATTTGCTCTGAATTATGATCAAAGTCTTGTAGGGCTGGAAGTGTTCTCTCATTGAAAACAAGTTTGCATTCTAGAATTCAGCTCCAATAACAATAATACAAAAATATTATTTGGGCCAAAATTTTAAAGCTGTCACAGAGAGTGGTATAAGACCCGTTTAACTCAATAGACCTAAATGTTATTTTCTCCTTTGCTTTCAGATGGTACCTTCTCTCTGAGTTAATTCAGGTTTAGAGTTATTTTGCTTACTATAAAGAGATGTGATTTGTGGAAACAATGTTTCACATGATGGTGTAGAGGTTATTAGTTGTACAGAATGACATGGTCACACATTTTGTGAAAAGGTTAATAAAGACTGAGAAAAGTATGTCCTCCTCATGAAAGCTTATATTATCAGAGCTACATTTATGCCCCAGCAGGCAAGTGTACCAGCCTTGTGACTATATATCTTTTATCAAATACAACTCATTTCTGATATACATTGGCAGAGAATAAGAGATATGACCATAATTATGAGTTCAAGACATTTTTTGCATTTTGGTCGCCTTGAGTTCTGTTATTTCTTCTGGTCAGGAAGGCTCAAGTATCTCAGTAGTAATGACAATATTTAAGTCTTTTCTGGAGCATCTTTCTGGAAGATACTACCTGATAAGTATTCATGAATCAAAAAGACAAGTGGATGAATGCTCGCTAATTCATGTTTATCAAGAACAGTAATTACTACATTTTACATATCCGTTTTGGGATAATATATGCATGCATAAAAATAAACACAGTTCCAGATGAATAAATTCTTGTCAGAAGAATGATTTTAAGACTGTAAGCCAAGTGTTTTGCCTATTATTAACCAAACTACTTCATTAAGTAACAGGGAAGGAGGCACTGAAAGCACATTTTGTAAAGAGAAATGATTTCATTACAGTGAATAGTTTTTCACAGTTGTCCAACTAGATTAGGAAAATAGCTTTGCATTATACCTGCAAGTTCATGGGGTTCTCAAGGCAAGAATACTGAAGTGGTTTGCCATTCCCTTCTCCAGTGGACCACATTCTGTCAGACCTCTGCACCATGACCCACCCATCTTGGGTGGCCCCACAGGGCATGGCTTAGTTTCACTGAGTTAGACAAGGCTGTGGTCTATGTGATTAGATTGACTAGTTTTCTGTGATTATGGTTTCAGTGTGTCTGCCCTCTAATGCCCTCTCGCAACACGTACCATCTTACTTAGGTTTTTCTTTGGCCACCTCATGCAAAGAGTTGACTCACTGGAAAAGACTCTGATGCTGGGAGGGATTGGGGGCAGAAGGAGGAGGCAACCACAGAGGATGAGATGGCTGGATGGCGTCACTGACTTGATGGACGTGAGTTTGAGTGAACTCTGGAAGTTGGTGATGGACAAGGAGGCCTAACGTGCTGCAATTCGTGGGGTTGCAGAGAGTTGGACACAACTGAGCGACTGAACTGAACTGATACCTGCAAGTATCTGTTTAGAAGAGTATAGAAAAAGCTTATATTTGCATAAGTTTCTGTTAAGAACTGAAGTGATTGTAACTTGATTCTTTGTGTGGCTCTGTGAACATCATTTCATTCTTGGTAAAGTGGTAAACTGCAAGATTAAGCTTTTTATTTTCCTTATACAATCTTCAGACTGAAGTCACTTCTCTAAATTGAACTTCACCTGTGGATCAAACTCTGTCTTTGAAGTTACTGAGGCTTTTTACCCTATTCTTGGGAATGATTAATGCAGTTAGACTACTCTGCTACCCGAGATTTGTTAGTGATTTTTACATGATGGAATGGAAATTTTTAAATAAGAAGGAATAGTAAGCTAGTCAACACTTTTCTTGATGATTTGTTAGTGATGATTTTGTTTTGTCATACACATTGGAAAGAACATTCTACTAAAGCAGTAAACCTTACTTCCCTTGACCTAAGAGGCATTGCTCTTTGTTTGTGGTGATATTATTGATCTAAACTTCCTCTTCCTATGTGCATGTTGCCTTGCTGTTGCTTAGTCACTAAGTCTCGTCTGACTCTTTTGTAAGCCCATGGACGGTTGCCCACCAGGCTGCTCTGTCCATGGGATTCCCCAGGCAAGAATACTGGAGTGGGTTGCCATTTCTTTCTCCAGGGGATCTTCCCAACCCAGGGATCAAACCCACAACTCCTGTATTAGCAGGTGGATTCTTTACTGTTGAGCCACCAGAGAAACTCACATATGTGCATACAGTTCCCCAAATCATACAGTATTTTTTTTTCAGAGTTATTTTGTTTGATGGTTCTTTTTATTTTTAAGCATTAGCAGTATGTCTAAGTGACCCTGAAGTGTTTCGCTCAGAAGTTTGAGGTTATAGGTCTATAGATAATTTACATGAGAACTCTCATTTATGCAATAGGACACTATTTACATGATCTAAGTGATATGCTCAGATATACTCATGAATAACAAATTGGTGATTTGCCATTAGCTTCTCTCTTTTTATCTCCCTTTCTACATGGTCTGTTTCATTGGCAACTGACCCATTCCCCACCCCTTTCTCCTTTGCTTCTTGCTCCAAACTTCTCACAGACATGGAAATATTTCCAGAAGGTGAAATATCAAATTGGGTAAGTTACCAGTACAGTTGTAAATGGAGATGACCAAAGTGAAGGAGGGTCAGAGATGGGTGAGGAACAATCAAACAGAACCACGTTGATCATGAAATATGGTGAGGGGGTGGGGAGGCATGAATCTGAAATGCACAGACCAATTTAGTTCCCTTGATGAGCTCTAAAAACCAGTTTGTCAGAAAAATGATGGCTAGTTCTGGCAGAACATAATACCTTCCAAGCACAAACTTTACTAAACCTTTCACCGGGCCTGTTAGAGTTCAATGAAATGTAAAAAGAAAAGACAATGCGGTGTTTTTTTTTTTTTTTCCTTAAAAAATAGACCATAAAGGCTGCTATGAAAAGCACTTTGAAATAACTGCTGCTCATGGTGTAGCAGAAGCAGGAGTAGGCAGGGAATTAGCAGTGGAAGTTGGGAATTTTTAAGTAGAAGGGGGTTGAGTGGGATGTGTGACATAAACTTACAGAAGGGTTTGAAACATTGGCAGCTGGGTAACATGCTGGGAGAAAAAGTGCTGAGTTGAGGGGTTAGCGGATTTGCACAGGAAAGAGGTCAGTGATGGGAACTGAAATTAGTGAAGTAAAAATTATATATCAGGTTTGGCTGGGAGCATGGCAAACTCAAATTAGACTGAAATAGACATCTAAAGGTGTCTGTTACATCTGGGAGGAGGGGTGTTGGGTAAAGAAAGGGGTACGTAAAGTAATAATGGAAGCATCAAGCCCATTGAGGCATCCTGGGGAAAATGAGGCAGAACATAAAAAAAAAAAGTCTAGCCTCTGTGTAGCAAGGTAGTGGAATTGCAGAGGGAAATAGGCCCTAATCAGTAGACTAGATACAGGGCAAGTCGTCAGTAGCTTGAATACTCTCTTTGTGCTAAAAGACTGAGAGGCGAGCCATATAGTCTGATCTTTTCATGGGGCTGATAAGGGGCTCCACTATTTCTTCGTGTCTCTGAAGCACTTGGCAATGCATGTTTAGTGTCTGGACCTGCCAAGCATCTTTCTGAGACATAGCCCAATATGCTATTCCCCATTAGTTCCAGGGGGACTTCCCTGGTGGCTCAGACAGTAAAGCGTCTCTCTACAATGTGGGAGACCCAGGTTCGATCCTTGGGTCGGGAAGATCCCCTGGAAAAGGAAATGGCAATCCACTCCAGTACTATTGCCTGGAAGATCCCATGGACAGAGGAGCCTGGTAGGCTACAGTCCATGGGGTCGCAAAGAGTTGGACATGACAGAGCGACTTCGCTTTTCACTTTCATTAATTCCAGGGTAGGCTGAAGAGCATGTACATGACTAGTGTTCCAGGCAAGTAACTTGCATGGGTGTGGCTTGGATTGAAAGACTATATGCTACATGTGCAAAGTTATGATTTATGAATAGGTACAAATAGCCCAGTAACTATTCTAAAGCTGGAAAAATCTTTTAAAGCATTTGCTATTATTTATTACTTTCCCTTTAAATTGAAGCATAGTTGATTTACAATGTCATGTTAGTGTCAGGTGTTGGAATTTTTAGAATGAACTCTGTTGGTCTCCTTCTATAACCCTACTTAGGTTCTAATATTAAACTATCAAAGCAGGGAATTGAAGCAGACAATGAGAAGATCCAGTACCATATGATCACTAGTCACTAAGCAGTGGACAGCTTGAGTTTCATCTTTGATTCGCCAGTGCTGTTTAAGTCCTGGCAAGTGCTGAGATCAGCAACATCACAATTCTTATTCCATCTGAGACCTATACAAAAATCCTTCAACACTACTTTTGTCAAAAAATAGAAGTTATTTATAGCACAAAACAAATATCATATTTAAAATTTAATGGTGCTATATTTATGTTAGTAAAAATACAATATTAGTAAAATTTCATTATCATTAAGATAATCCAAATGAAAAGTTGATAAACTAATTTAAACTTAGGGCAGAGTTTTCACTGTTGTGAGGATGATGAATATAAGAAATAGGTAAATTTTGTTTGTTTTTTCAAACTCCTCCTCATGCCCCCATCACCTTCCTAGAAGCGGCTAAAGATCAGAGAATGCTTTTAGGGCCTCTTTTGAAGATAAAAGCAATCTGATCACACTATTTATATAAAGGTGTGTATGTGTGCAAAGTCACTTCAGTCGTGTCCAACTCTTTGTGACCCCATGGACTGTAGCCTGCCAGGTTTCTCTGTCTGTGGGATTCTCCAGGCAAGTGGGTTGCCATGCCCTTCTCCAGGGGATCTTTCTGACCCAGGGATTGAACCCAGGTCTTTTGCACTGCAGGCAGATTCTTTACTGCTGAACCACATGGGAAGCCTCATATAACAGTGTGAGGCACTTAATTTGTTACCTTTCTGAGATATTTGTGTTTTAAAATAGGGACACAGAATGAGGGAGATGCACAGTAAAGCCATGATTTACCAACTTGTGAATTTCTGGCAGAAACAGTGGGGGCAGTAAGTGATAGAAGATGCATCCCTGAACAGAACTTTTCCTGGTGCCCATAGCTTCAGTTGTTATCTATTCCAGTTATTTCTGAGATGAATGATAGTGCCTTGAATATCCTGAATGAAAACTGTGTCCTCCTAAGCCCCAATCAACTTGACCTAACCCAAATGCTTCATTCTTAGCAGCAAATTAACTCATTTCTTACTGAAAAAAGATGCTGAATTATTTTTTCTCAAAGAATAATTATGATGCATCTGTGATTTTTTATTTTCTAAAACTTAATCATTAGCCCTATCAGGATTATGCAAGGTGTATATTTTTAAAGAAACTTAATTCAGTGAAAGAAAAGAGTTTTAAAATTATACTTTACACTGCTATTTGTAATGAAACAAATGTCTCCTAGTCTCAAATTAGAATATATATTAAGAAGAATATATTGAATATATATATACAGACATACACATAAGATAAATCATTTGAGCATTTTTAGTTTTCTCTAGAACTGAATAAATCAACTCTTAGAGATTTTATTCTTTGAGCAATACAGTCTCATACATATCTGGGACATATTTAGTTAATTTTATGAAAGACAAGTGGTTTATTTTTAGTAAGGAGAGATCTGTCATTGAGCTACAACCTTGAAAATAGGGAGAGCAAAATAAGCTGCCCAGAATAGTTATCATCAACATTTGTATTTGGGATAATAACATGAACATTTTTACTTCTGAATATGTTACTTTTCTACCTCCTACTCAGATATTTCTGGGCAAGCAGATAAATGGTCCATTTAAAGTCACATCACATTCAATATGGATAAGATTGAATCACGCTTGGACCAGCAGTCCAGCTTAGAGAATTCAAACTTCCACTAGGAACCCACTGAAAAGATAATAAACATTTCTACAAAGGCATATTTCTCTTGGATTGATCTGGAGAGCAAATCAATAACTCAGAGAAAAGGCAAATAGTAAGACAAGAGGTCAAAGTGATTGTCTTAAATCTATTGTGTAAGTGCCTGAGGACTTCAAACTGGTTGTGTTCATTTTCACAGTCCTGGTGAGACTGGATTTTGAGCCAAGTGGTAATTTTGGAACTCTTCATCCTGGGGATGAAGTGAGTTGGATTAATAACAGATCAGCTCTTCTGTGGAGGGTGTGACTTTTATGTTTATGTTTTGGACTTAAAAAAAAAGACATTATCATTTTGGTATCTGTGAAAAATAAAGGTTTCCATTCTAGAGGATGAAATAATAGACACTTTGGCTCTGTTAATTTATTCAAATAACTCTAATGATATCCATCTTTGATGTCATTTGCTGTTGTTCATGAACTTCTCTAATTCTGTTCCCTGAAAGCAAATTACCACCAAGCAAGAGCTAAGATTATTTTGTCTAATGATTCCAGGTCTTTGTAGTACTGTTATATTGCAATTTGATTTATAGTTCTCTTTTTGTTTGAATCTTAAATATAGGTTAAATACATAAATTTATAATTCTTTTAATTTATTTATTTTTAATTGAAAGACAATTGCTTTATAGTATTGTGTTGGCTTCTTCAAGTGGGTTGGACATGGGTAGACCTATGGCTGATTCATGTTGATGTTTGGTAGAAACCAACATAGATTTATAAATTCATATATGCCAGACAGGATTCTGAACTGATAGACTACATAGGGTATGCTTTGGCCTTTTAGAAATATTTAGTTTGTTGCCATACTAAATTTTGGAGGCCTTTACTTAAAATATGATTTTCTGACTTGAATTCAAATTTGTAGCAGTATCAGCCTTAAATTCTGCATGATTACAATCAGCCACCCCTGGACAGCTGCTGTCTTATGTGGTCTGGACAGTAGTACTTCACATTGCCTCACATCCTTCCAGACTCACTTCACTATGCATGGCATATTCTTGGTCTCTGAGGGCACTTGCTACAGATTATCAGATATTATCTGTTCGGCTTCATAAAAATCATTCCTTATTTTTTATTTTTAAAGGTATTGGGACTGGGACCTTCGCACCGTGTATACATTCTTTATATCTGCAATAGACAGGTTCTGCCCTAGTTACTGTATCATCTTCTTAATGAATAAGTCACAGTATCTGCATTCCTTTCCATTTGTTTTCTGAGCTACTGTGTAAAGTGAGAAGATTGTGCTATATATTTTCTACTATCTTATTTGTGTATGATGAGTGTGTCAAGGGTCTCCAAGAACCTCCTCAGGTTTGGTGATATACTGGAAAGATGCAGAGGACTCAACATATAGACATGTACCTGGCTTAGATTTACTACAAAAAAGGATAAGGGAAAAATAGCAAAGGAACTAGGTGCAAGTCTTGAAGGCTCTTCTGTCTGTTGTGTCACACCAGACCTGCTTGATTCCTCCAGCACTGGACTGTGACAGCACATATAGAATGTTATGTATAGGAAAGCTCATTAGAGACTCGGCACCCAGGATTTTGGGAGATTGTGATACCGTCTGCTTAGCATGTACCCACATTAAGAACTCCGAGGAGGAAAGCAAGCAATTAACAAAATTTACATTGTTTGCAGAATCTAGATACATAAACCAGTCAGCTAGAGTATTGTGGAAATACTCCTGAAATTCAAGTTCCCAGATGTCAGTCAAGGAACAACCTTGAAGGCAGGCCCTTCTAAAGATAGCCAACAGGACTTCTATGTTAATCCTTCTGTGCAATGAGACACTAGATTATTCTTTGCTTACAAGCATATACCAAACTGTTGGGCAAATTGTTCCTTACTAAATGGTAGAAATGATCCAGTTAGGAATTCTAGTATGTGTCCTATAGTAGACAGTTAGCTGTCGACAATGTTTAGAGATAAAGTTTATTGTTTGTCTCTGAGAGATCCACCAAGCACTACACAGAGGAATACATCTCAGACTGAGCTATTTGATTCACTTCATTCATCCAACTTATATTAGGCACAATGTCCTTGGGATACAAGATCTCTGTTTTTGTGGAAATGGTACTTAACTCTAAAGCAAGTAGAAAGACATTAAACAAAAGACATAATAAGTAATATGTATGTATATATATATATATATATATATATATATATATATATTAGAAGATAAGGCCATAGAAATAGGACAGTGTAAAAAACATCAGGACAGTCAGTTTTTATGCTTGTGTTGAGGGTGCAAGTGGTAATGGTAGGCCTTCTGGAGAGAATGAGATTTGAGCAAAGATTTGAAGGATTTCAGCAAGATAGGGAGCTAGATATATAAGCAGAGAATTCCATGAAGACTGAAAAGATATAAATGAAGCTCTCAGGTGGGAGAGGAAATGACATGAAAGAGCAAGAAGGCCAGCACAGCTGGAACAGAGTGAGCTAGGGAAATAGTAATACATGAGACCAGAAAGGTAACGAGAAGGAAGCCAGACTGCAAGGTGGTAGATTAGGAAGACTCTGAGCTCACCTGCTCTCACTGGCCACACCAAATTAAAACTGTTTACAGAGCCCCCATTAGAAAGACTGGCAGATATCAGAAATGACCTTTTACAAGAGTGATATGTAAGAGGGGTGGAGTCAAGGTATAGTAAAGACCCATATTGTAGTGGTGGTGCTGCTGCTGCTAAGTCGCTTCAGTCGTGTCTGACTCTGTGCGACCCCATAGACAGCAGCCCACCAGGCTCCGCCATCCCTGGGATTCTCCAAGCAAGAACACTGGAGTGGGTTGCCATTTCCTTCTCCAATGCATGAAAGTGAAAAATGAAAATGAAGTCGCTCAGTCGTGTCCAATTCTTTGCGACCCCATGGACTACAGCCCACCAGGTTCCTCTGTC
This sequence comes from Neotragus moschatus, assembly GCA_006410615.1. NCBI lineage: Eukaryota > Metazoa > Chordata > Mammalia > Artiodactyla > Bovidae > Neotragus > Neotragus moschatus. The sequence goes on from SJYA01001335.1 coordinate 291,326, forward strand.
CATGAAGTGGGTTGTCCATGGGATTTTCTCCTCTGTCCATGGGATTTTCCAGGCAAGAGCACTGGAGTGGGTTGCCATTGCCTTCTCCACTGTAGTGGTGAGTGTAAGAACATTTGCATTTGTAATTATTCTTCTATTTGTAGTGGTGAGTGACCCACAAATAGGAGAATAATTACAAATGCAAATGTTCTTACCAAGGAATAAGGGCTTTAAGCCCCACATCGAGCTTCTTAGCCCAGGGATCTTGTACCAGGAAGATGAATCCCCACAGTATTTGGCTATGAAGTCCAACAGGGCTTTCTTTTGGGAGGCCTAGATGGCTCTGGAAAGTAGAGACTCCACTCTCACAGACTGTACACAGAATTTCATGTGCTCTGGGACTCAGGGCAGAAGCAGTAATTTGAAAGTGTTAATTGCTCAGTCTTGTCCTACTCTTTGCAACCCCATGGACTGTAGCCTGCTAGGCTCCTCTGTTCATGGGATTCTCCAGGCAAGAATACTGGAGTAGACTGCCATTCCATTCTCCAGGGGATCTTCCCAACCCAGGGCTCGAACCCAAGTCTCCTTCATTGCAGGCAGATTCTTTACTGACTGAGCTACAAGTAATTTGAAAGGAGAGCAGTAATTTGCTGATTTCAGAGAGTCTCCTGGAGAGGCAAGGAGGAAGCTGGAACTCACCTTTAGGATGTGGACACCAGCATCAGCAACTTTTGGGAACTCATTCTTTCTGATGAGCATTGGTGCTTCCAAGCACTATTTTATTTTTTTTAATTTTTAGTTTTTAGTTTGTTTTGCTTTACAATACTGTATTCGTTTTGCTATACATTGACATGAATCAGCCACGAGTGTACATGAGCTCCCAATCTCGACCCACCCCCCACCCCACACCATCTCCCTGGATCATCCCCGTACATCAGTCCCAAGCATCCTGCATCCTGCATCAAACCTAGACCAGCGATTCGTTTCACTTATGATATTATACACGTTACAATGCCACTCTCCCAAATCTTCCCACCCTCTCCCTCTCCCACAGAGTACAAAAGGCTGTTCTATACATCTGTGTCTCTTTTGCTGTCTTGTATACAGGTTTATCATTACCATCTTTCTAAATTCCATATATATGTGTCAGTATACTGTATTGGTGTTTTTCTTTCTGGCTTACTTCACTCTGTACAATCAGCTCCGGTTTCATCCACCTCATTAGAACTGATTCAAATGTATTCTTTTTGATGGCTGAGTAATACTCCATTGTGTATATGTACCAGAGCTTTCTTATCCATTCATTTGCTGATGGACATCTAGGTTGCTTCCATGTCCTGGCTATTATAACAGTGCTGTGATGAACATTGGGGTACACGTGTCTCTTTCAATTATGNAGTGGTAATGGTAGGCCTTCTGGAGAGAATGAGATTTGAGCAAAGATTTGAAGGATTTCAGCAAGATAGGGAGCTAGATATATAAGCAGAGAATTCCATGAAGACTGAAAAGATATAAATGAAGCTCTCAGGTGGGAGAGGAAATGACATGAAAGAGCAAGAAGGCCAGCACAGCTGGAACAGAGTGAGCTAGGGAAATAGTAATACATGAGACCAGAAAGGTAACGAGAAGGAAGCCAGACTGCAAGGTGGTAGATTAGGAAGACTCTGAGCTCACCTGCTCTCACTGGCCACACCAAATTAAAACTGTTTACAGAGCCCCCATTAGAAAGACTGGCAGATATCAGAAATGACCTTTTACAAGAGTGATATGTAAGAGGGGTGGAGTCAAGGTATAGTAAAGACCCATATTGTAGTGGTGGTGCTGCTGCTGCTAAGTCGCTTCAGTCGTGTCTGACTCTGTGCGACCCCATAGACAGCAGCCCACCAGGCTCCGCCATCCCTGGGATTCTCCAAGCAAGAACACTGGAGTGGGTTGCCATTTCCTTCTCCAATGCATGAAAGTGAAAAATGAAAATGAAGTCGCTCAGTCGTGTCCAATTCTTTGCGACCCCATGGACTACAGCCCACCAGGTTCCTCTGTCCATGAAGTGGGTTGTCCATGGGATTTTCTCCTCTGTCCATGGGATTTTCCAGGCAAGAGCACTGGAGTGGGTTGCCATTGCCTTCTCCACTGTAGTGGTGAGTGTAAGAACATTTGCATTTGTAATTATTCTTCTATTTGTAGTGGTGAGTGACCCACAAATAGGAGAATAATTACAAATGCAAATGTTCTTACCAAGGAATAAGGGCTTTAAGCCCCACATCGAGCTTCTTAGCCCAGGGATCTTGTACCAGGAAGATGAATCCCCACAGTATTTGGCTATGAAGTCCAACAGGGCTTTCTTTTGGGAGGCCTAGATGGCTCTGGAAAGTAGAGACTCCACTCTCACAGACTGTACACAGAATTTCATGTGCTCTGGGACTCAGGGCAGAAGCAGTAATTTGAAAGTGTTAATTGCTCAGTCTTGTCCTACTCTTTGCAACCCCATGGACTGTAGCCTGCTAGGCTCCTCTGTTCATGGGATTCTCCAGGCAAGAATACTGGAGTAGACTGCCATTCCATTCTCCAGGGGATCTTCCCAACCCAGGGCTCGAACCCAAGTCTCCTTCATTGCAGGCAGATTCTTTACTGACTGAGCTACAAGTAATTTGAAAGGAGAGCAGTAATTTGCTGATTTCAGAGAGTCTCCTGGAGAGGCAAGGAGGAAGCTGGAACTCACCTTTAGGATGTGGACACCAGCATCAGCAACTTTTGGGAACTCATTCTTTCTGATGAGCATTGGTGCTTCCAAGCACTATTTTATTTTTTTTAATTTTTAGTTTTTAGTTTGTTTTGCTTTACAATACTGTATTCGTTTTGCTATACATTGACATGAATCAGCCACGAGTGTACATGAGCTCCCAATCTCGACCCACCCCCCACCCCACACCATCTCCCTGGATCATCCCCGTACATCAGTCCCAAGCATCCTGCATCCTGCATCAAACCTAGACCAGCGATTCGTTTCACTTATGATATTATACACGTTACAATGCCACTCTCCCAAATCTTCCCACCCTCTCCCTCTCCCACAGAGTACAAAAGGCTGTTCTATACATCTGTGTCTCTTTTGCTGTCTTGTATACAGGTTTATCATTACCATCTTTCTAAATTCCATATATATGTGTCAGTATACTGTATTGGTGTTTTTCTTTCTGGCTTACTTCACTCTGTACAATCAGCTCCGGTTTCATCCACCTCATTAGAACTGATTCAAATGTATTCTTTTTGATGGCTGAGTAATACTCCATTGTGTATATGTACCAGAGCTTTCTTATCCATTCATTTGCTGATGGACATCTAGGTTGCTTCCATGTCCTGGCTATTATAACAGTGCTGTGATGAACATTGGGGTACACGTGTCTCTTTCAATTATGGTTTCCTCAGTGTGTATGCCCAGCAGTGGGATTGCTGGGTCATAAGGCAGTTCTATTTGCAATGTTTTAAGGAATCTCCACACTGTTCTCCATAGTGGCTGTACTAATTTGCATTCCCACCAGCAGTGTTTAGAATCCTATCTTTAGATTGTTAGCCTTGGAACCCAGCCCTACAACCAGTCTGTTAGCCCCAGTACTGGACCTCCTCAGGCAAAGCAAATAGTTGAGGTAGAGTGGGGAGACACAGTTTCACCTACCAGCCAGCAGGCCAACTAAAGAGGCCTTGGGCCCACAACTGCCCCTGAACACAGCCTTGCCAACTTGAGGGCTCAGGACCTGACCCCACATACCAACGTGCTGGCACTAGACCCAGAGAAAATATTTTCAAATGATATAACAAAGAAATTAATGTCCAAAATATATAAACAGCTCATACAACTCAACATCAAAAAAAAATTCAACCCTATTAAAATAATGGACAGAATATCTGAATAGACATTATTGCAAAGAAGACATATAGGCTAATAGGCAAATGAAGAGATGCTCAACATGCTAATCATCAAAGAAATGCAAGTCAAAAACCATAATGAGATGTCACTTCACACCTGTCAGAATGGCTGTCATCAAAAAGACCATAAAGATAGATGTTGGAGAGTATGTTGAGGAAAGGGAATCCTTGTACATTGTAGGGTTGGAATATGAATTAGTACAGCCACAATATGGAGGAAAGTGGAAAGCAATATGGAGGCTCCTCAAAAAACTAAAAATAGAGCTACCATATGATCCAACAATTCCACTTCTGGGTATACAGCTGAAGAAAATTAAACACGAATTTGAAAAGACCAAATGTTCATAGGCTGCCTCCATATTTTAATATTATAAGTAATGCTGCTGAGTGTTCATTAACAGATGAATGGATAAAGAGGATTAGGTATATTTACACAGTAAAATATTAGTCAACCTTAAAAAAGGAAATTCTGTCATTTATAAAAATGTGGTACTACGCTTGGTGAAATAACTCAGAAAGACAAATACCATACATTATCATGTATGTGGAATCTAAAAAATAAAATGAATGAATATTGCAAAACAGAAACAGACTCAAAAATATAGAGACCAAACTAGTGGTTACCAGTGGGGAGAGTAGGAGCAAAATGGGGAAGAGGATTAAGAGGTACAAACAACTATGTATAAAATAAATTGCAAAGATATATTGTATAACACGGGATTGCCAATATTTATAATAATTTTAAATGGAGGGTATTCTATAAAAATATTGTATCACTATACTGTACACTCGAAACTAATATAATATTGTAAATCAGTTATACCTCAATTAAAAAAAAAGATAATAGAGGGCCAGGGTATATAGGGCACTAATCCATTACAGGGCTTTAGGATTTTACTATTAAAATATGTGGAGCTATTGAAGTATTTTAGGCAAAGAAGTGATAAGGTTTATTTTTTTAATATAAAAAATTTTATTTAATTTTTTTTTTCATCTCAAGTATACATGAGTTCCAGTTTTTGATGTATAATAAGTACAGAAAATGCACAAATTGTAAGAGCATAAATTCCTGAATTTTCACAAAATAGGTTCACCAATTTAATCAACGTTCAGATCAGGAAACATATTATTAATACTCATAACCCTTCCCATCTCCTGTCTCCCAGTCATTGCTTCCTACCAAGGAAACCTCTGCCCTGACTTCTAAAACCTGATTAACTTTGTGGTTTAAAAAAAAAAAAAAAGATTTGTACTCTATACCTGGTATACTTTGTTTAATATTACATTTGTGAATTGTATTTGCAGTTCCTACACTCTCATTACTGATTACTATTCTATGATGCTATAGTTTACTCTCCATTCTCCACTTGATAAACATTCAATTTGTTTCCACTTCTGACTATTATGAATAATGCTTCTTATGAAGAATTTTCTACTTCTTCCGACGAGTGCATATAGGCATTTTAAAATTTCACACACACACAGTACTGAAATTACTGGGTCACAGAATGTGCTTTTGTTCAAATTTAGTGGATACTGCCAAGGAGTTTGCCGAAGTGATTTTACCAATTTCCATGTCTCTTAGTAAGAATTGAATTCTAATTGTTCCATATCCTCAACAAAACTAGAACTGTATTTACTTCACATTATAGAGAATTCTGGAGCATGGGGAGAAGAATTCCAATGTGATCATCATTTCCTTGTTGGCTAGAAATTTGAAGATGTTTCATAAGCTTAATAGTTACTTAGATATCTTCTTTTGTAAAGTACCATTCAGATCTTTTTGTCTACTTTTTCCTACTGCTTGTATTTCCCCATATTGATTTATGAAAATTATTTTATATTGTATTTATATATGTGGTAGGCAGATTAATGGTCTTCAGGAGTGTCCACATTCAGATCCATGGTGCCTATGAATATGTTATCTCTCTTGGCAAAAGAGACCTTCAGATTTGGTTAATGAGTTTGAAATAGAGGAGCCTGGGTGATGGGACTTCTTTTGTGGCTCAGGTGGTAAAGAATCCTCCTGCAACGCGGGAGACCTGGGTTTGATCCCTGGGTTGGGAAATTCCCCAGGAGAAGGGAAAGGCTACTCACACCAGTACTCTGACCTGGAGAATTCTGAATAATAGATTTTGTTCTGAACAATAGAATGGGAAAGACTAGAGATCTTTTCAAGAATATTAGAGATGCCAGGGGAACATTTCATGTAGAGGTGGGTGCAATAAAGGACAGAAATCGCATGGACCTAACTGAAGCAGAAAATATTAAAAGAGGTAGCAAGAATTCACAAAAGAACTATACAAAAAAAGATCTTCATGACCCAGATAACCACAATGGTATGATCACTCACCTGGAGCCAGACATTCTGGAATGTGAAGTCAAGTGGGCCTTTGGAAGCATCACTACGAACAAAGCTAGTGGAGTTGATGGAATTCCAGTTGAGCTATTTCAGATCCTAAAAGATGATGCTGTGAAAGTGCTACACTCAATATGAGAGCAAATTTGGAAAACTCACCATTGGCCAGAGGACTGGAAAAGGTCAGTTTTCATTCCAGTCCCAAAGAAAGGCAATGCCAAAGAATGTTCAAACTGTGCACAATTGTACTCATCTCGCATGCTAGCAACGTAATTCTCAAAGTTCTCCAAGCGAGGCTTCAATAGTATGTGATCCATGAACTTCTAGATATTCAAGCTGGATTTAGAAAATGAAGAGAAACCAGGGATCAAATTGCCAACATCTGTTGGATCATCAAAAAAGCAAGAGAGTTCCAGAAAAAAAATCTACTTCTGCTTTATTGACTATGCCAAAGCCTTTGACTGTGTGGATCACAACAGCCTGTGGAAAATTCTTCAAAAGATGGGAATACCAGACCACCTGACTTGCCTCCTGAGAAATCTGTATACAGGTCAAGAAGCAACAGTTAGAACTGGACATGGAACAACAGACTGGTTCAAATAGGGAAAGTAGTATATCAAGGCTGTGTATTGTCACCCTGCTTATTTAACTTATATGCAGAATACATCATGAGAAATGCCAGGCTGGATAAAGCACAAGCTGAAATCAAGATTGCTGGGAGAAATATTAATAATCTCAGATATGCAAATGACACTGCCCTTATGGCATAAAGTGAAGAAGAGCTGAAGAGCTTCTTTATGAAAGTGAAAGAGGAGAGTGAAAAAGCTGGCTTAAATCTCAACATTCCGAAAACTAAGATCATGACATCTGGTCCCATCACTTCACAGCAGATAGATGGGAAAATAGTGGAAACAGTGACAGACTTTATTATTTTGAGCTCCAAAATCACTGCAGATGGTGATTGCAGCCATGAAATTAAAAGACACTTGCTCCTTGGAAGAAAAGTTATGACCAACCTAGATAGCATACTAAAAAGCAGAGACATTACTTTGTTGACAAAAGTCTATCTACTTAGAGCTACGGATTTTCCAGTAGTCATGTATGGATGTGAGAGTTAGACTATAAAGAAAGCTGAATGCTGAAGAATTGATGCTTTCGAACTGTGATGTTGGAGAAGACTGTTGAGAGTCTCTTGGACTGCAAGGAGATCCAACCAGTTAATCCTAAAGGAAATCAGTCCTGAATATTCACTGGAAGGACTTATGCTCTAGCTGAAACTCCATTACTTTGGCCACCTGATACCAAGAACTGACTCCTTGAAAAATACCCTGAATTGGGGAAAGATTGAAGGCTGGAGGAGAAGTGGACAACAGAAGCTGAGATGGCAGGATGGCATCACCGACTCAAATGACATGAGTCTGAGCAAGCTCCAGGAGTTGGTTATGGACAGGGAAGCCTGGTGTGCTGCGGTCCATGGGAGTGCAAAAAGTCAGACATGTCTGAGTGACTGAACTGGACTGAACCTGGATGATCTGGATGAGGCCAGTCTAGTCATGGGTCATTCAAAGTACAAGAGGAAAGCAGAAGAGAGGATCAGGGGTACATGATAGAAGGACCTGACCCATCAATGCTGGCACTGAAGATGGAAGAAGGGGGACTTGAGTCAAGGAATATGTCAACTTTACGAAACCGGGCCCAGCTCTATATCTGACAGCCAGGCAAGGAAACAGGGACCTTAATCCTATAACCACCACTCCAATGAGCAAGAAAATAGATCCTCCCTTGGCCTGTCTAGAAAGAAAAACAGCCGAGGTATCAAATCACTAATACCTTGATTTTAGCCCAGTGAAAGCCATGTCCTAATCCTAATTTACAGAACTGTAAGATAGTAGTTGTGTTGTTTAAACTGTTAGCTTTTTGGTAAAGTACTATGGTAAAGTACAATAGAAAACTAATGCAGAGTCCATTGTGTATATTTATTGCAAACATCTCCTATTCTGTGGCTTGCCTTTACACTGTTTAAATGCTATAAGTATAAGGGAAGTTCTTAATATGTTTTATTATGTACTTCCTGAGTGTCAGAATCTGTGTGAGTTTCTTTTTTCCCCACTAGCTTCATTGAGATAAAACTGATGTATAACATTTGTAAGTTGGAGGTATTTAACAAGTTGGGTATCCATATATATTATAAAATGATTATCACAATAAGTTTAATTGACACCTTCATCACTTCAGTAACCATTTTTGTGTGTGTATATGGTGAGAACTTTAAAGATCTACTTTCTTAGAAACTTTTAAGTATATAATGCAGTATTGTTAACTCTAGTCACCATGCTGTACATTAGATCTCTAGAAGTTATTCATCTTATAAGTAAAATATATTCCCCTTGTTACCTACATACATTCCAGTTCCCTCTTGGCCCTAGTCTCTGCCTCTGGCGACCACCAATTCATTCTGTTTCAATGAGGTTTATCTCTTGGATTCTGTATATAAGTGAAATCATATGATATTTGTCTTTGTCTGACTTATTTCGCTTAGCATAATGCCCTCCAGTCTTATCATGATATCACAGATGGCAGAATTTCCTTCTTTTTATGCCTGAATAGTATTCCACTGGCTGTATATACTACATTTTCTTTATCCATTCATCTATTGACAGATACTTAAATTGTTTCCATGTTTTGGACATTGTAAATAATGCTGTAATGGAGAAGTTCTTAGTTTTTAAGATATTTGCTTATAGTTAGTGCCTTCTTATACTCTACTTAAGACATCTTTGCTTACTTCAAGATCACAAAAATATTGTACTATGTTGTCTTCTAACATATGTGTTATTTTAACAGCCACATTTTGCTTAATGCTCTACTTGGAATTTATTTCTGCTTCTGGACTGAAGTAAAGATCAAGTTTATTTTTTCAAACTGATCTAACTGATACAATACCATTTGTTTGAGAATATTATTCTTTGACATCTTTGTCATGAATCGATACTATATATGAGTCTATTTCTTGGTTCTCTGTTCTGGTTCATTGGTCCATTTGTTTATACGAACACAAATACCTCACTGTCTTAAGTTTTAGGAGAAGGCAACGGCAACCCATTCCAGTACTCTTGCCTGGAAAATCCCATGGATGGAGGAGCCTGATAGGCTGCAGTCCAGGGGGTCACTAAGAGTTGGACACAAGACTTCACTTTCACTTTTCACTTTTACTCATTAGAGAAGGAAATGGCAACTCACTCCAGTGTTCTTGCCTGGAGAATCCCAGGGACAGGGGAACCTGGTGGGCTGCCATCTATGGGGTCACATAGAGTTGAACNTTTGTGTGTGTATATGGTGAGAACTTTAAAGATCTACTTTCTTAGAAACTTTTAAGTATATAATGCAGTATTGTTAACTCTAGTCACCATGCTGTACATTAGATCTCTAGAAGTTATTCATCTTATAAGTAAAATATATTCCCCTTGTTACCTACATACATTCCAGTTCCCTCTTGGCCCTAGTCTCTGCCTCTGGCGACCACCAATTCATTCTGTTTCAATGAGGTTTATCTCTTGGATTCTGTATATAAGTGAAATCATATGATATTTGTCTTTGTCTGACTTATTTCGCTTAGCATAATGCCCTCCAGTCTTATCATGATATCACAGATGGCAGAATTTCCTTCTTTTTATGCCTGAATAGTATTCCACTGGCTGTATATACTACATTTTCTTTATCCATTCATCTATTGACAGATACTTAAATTGTTTCCATGTTTTGGACATTGTAAATAATGCTGTAATGGAGAAGTTCTTAGTTTTTAAGATATTTGCTTATAGTTAGTGCCTTCTTATACTCTACTTAAGACATCTTTGCTTACTTCAAGATCACAAAAATATTGTACTATGTTGTCTTCTAACATATGTGTTATTTTAACAGCCACATTTTGCTTAATGCTCTACTTGGAATTTATTTCTGCTTCTGGACTGAAGTAAAGATCAAGTTTATTTTTTCAAACTGATCTAACTGATACAATACCATTTGTTTGAGAATATTATTCTTTGACATCTTTGTCATGAATCGATACTATATATGAGTCTATTTCTTGGTTCTCTGTTCTGGTTCATTGGTCCATTTGTTTATACGAACACAAATACCTCACTGTCTTAAGTTTTAGGAGAAGGCAACGGCAACCCATTCCAGTACTCTTGCCTGGAAAATCCCATGGATGGAGGAGCCTGATAGGCTGCAGTCCAGGGGGTCACTAAGAGTTGGACACAAGACTTCACTTTCACTTTTCACTTTTACTCATTAGAGAAGGAAATGGCAACTCACTCCAGTGTTCTTGCCTGGAGAATCCCAGGGACAGGGGAACCTGGTGGGCTGCCATCTATGGGGTCACATAGAGTTGAACATGACTGAAGAGACTTAGCAGCAGCAGCTTAAGTTTTAACTTATAGTTATACTTGATGTTTTTCTGGTATTTTGCCATTCAGCTTTTTTTTTTCTCTCTCTCTTTTTGAAGATCTCCTGAACTTTGCCCTTTGCATTTCTCTATAAGTTTTATAATTAGCCTCTAAGTTTCCATAGGAAAATTGCTTGCATTTTTGGTAAATTGCCTAAAAACTAATTTGAGGGGTATCTTTAGAGTGTTGAGTTACTGTGATTTGTGCCTATCTATTTAGGTCCTCTTTAATTTCTCCCAATTTTGTAATTTTTAATTTCAGATCTTGCATCTCCTCATTAAAATTTTCCCTAGATATCTGATTTTTTCAGACCTTTGTACATAGAATCTTTATAAAATGTGTTATTTTTATTGGTATGTAGAAACGCTTTTATTGACATTTTAATCAAGTGTCTTTGTAAAATTATTTCTACTAGTTTGTTCATAGACATGATTGTGTCTTCTGTGAAGAATGGTATATTCCTCTTTTCCTTTCCAATTCTTATAGCTAGGTGTTTTTCTTGACTAATAGCGGTAGCTAGAACATCAATACAAAATTCAAATAAAGCAGTGATATCACTAGATTTAGTTTATAAAATTTTTTTGAAATGATTATGAGAGAGATTAGCTTACTTCCTTTTTTTTGTGATATCTGTAAGGATTTGGGCTTCAGAACGCTAGCCTCAGAAAGAAAGAGTTGGTAGATATTATTTCTTTCCTTTTAATTATAAGAATATGTGTAAAACAGATTTTTTAACAACTGCTTAGAAGCATTCACTGGCAGAGCCAACTGTGTTTGAAGATTTCTTTGTGGAAAGGTTCTTGATAGGTTGTTTGTTTGCTTTTTTTTTTTAGTTTTTTCTTGTTAGTTTTAGTAAGATGTGTTTTCTAAATAATCTGTCCTTTTAAAAAATTCCTAATATTTTGGCATAGAATCTTGCCTAATGTCTTTCTTATTTAAACATCTATAGAATATAAATCCATTTCTGTGTTGGTAATTTGGGTTTTCTCTCACTTTCTTTCTCTTTCTTTTTTTAACCAGTCTAAGTCTTTACAACTTTATCATTTTTTAAAAATTAGTTTTAATCTTTAACTTTTCTTCCTATTACATACTTTCTGTGTCTTTTGAAAGAAGAATAACACAAAAACAAACATAGTTCCATGACAGATTGGCTGTGGAGTGTAGGAGCCAATGATGATTCTATAGTTTCTGGCCTTTGGAATTTGATGGTTGGCATCGCAGTCAACTCAGGTAGGGAGGGCTGGAGGAGGTAGGTTTTAGGGACAAGCAAAAGTTTAGTTTTGAATAGATGAGGTTTGACATGTTAACTAGACTTTTAAAGGGATTTGTTGAATAGACAGTTGAATTTACAGTTCTAGAATTAGGAGCCATATCTAGACTATATATGTGAATTGAGGAGTCATCCTCATAGAAATAGTATCTAAGACCAGGAGAATAAATGGCATAGCTAACAAATGACAGACAATTCCACTTATAGTGGTGTAAGTGTGGATGATAATCTTAGTCCTGCAGCATTCCCAAACTAAGAGATTTGTGGTAAAAGTACAAGCAAAGAGACTGGCAAGGAACAATGAGGGAAATGTTTTTGAATCCAAAATTCAGAAAGTGTGTATGGAGGGAAGGAGAGGTTAAATATGTCAAATGCTGATGCTATGCAGAGTAGAATGAAGATTGAGATTGACTATAGGAATTTGCAATGTGGAAATCATTTAACAACTTTACAAGTTATAGTTTTAGTGGAGAGGTAGAGGCCAAAAGCCAGACCAAATGAGGGAAGAATAAGATAAAAATTGGGAAACACTGAGTACAGAAAATTTTGATGCATTTTGCTAGAAGAGAGACTAAGAAATAGGAAAGTGGTGATGGGGAAAGTTGGATTAAAAATTTTTTAGATGGTAGAATGACAAAATTCTTATATGTGCAAGGGAATGATTAAGTAGAAAGAAAATGATCCTTTTAATGGGAAATAGGGGGTGGAATTTGTCGGAGTGTTTTCTTGAATAGATAAGATGACAAAGTGAAGTGAAGCGAAAGTCTCAGTTGTGTCTGATCCTTTGCGACCCCATGGACTATACAGCCCACGGAATTCTCCAGGCCTGAATACTGGAGTGGGTAGTCTTTCCCTTCTCCAGGCAATCTTTTCAACCCAGAGATTCAACCCAGGTCTCCTGCATTGCAGGTGAATTCTTTACCAGCTGAGTCACCAGTGTGTTAGCCACTCAGTCGAGTCTGACTCTTTGCAACCCCATGAATAGCCCACTAGGCTTCTCTGTGCATGGAACTGTCTAGGAAAGAACACTGGAATGGGTTGCCATTTCCTTCTCCAGTGGATCTTCCTGACCTAGGAATCAAATTTGGGCCTCTTGCTTTGCAGGCAGATTCTTTACCAGCTGAGCTACCAGGGAAGCCACAAGATGACAAGGGATCTTGTAACTGTCTCCTTTCTCTTGTACATCCTCCATAGTATATGGTGGAATGTCTTATAATTGTGTTGATAATACAGCTTTGCTTTTAGAATGCCATCATAAAAAGATTCATAATTGAAAACACTGGGGAGACATTTTTTTCAGAGGAACTTCAAGAACACTTTAAAATCTCCTTTTTCCCAGTAACAGCAAACTTTAAAATATAGAATAAAGCAAAAGATAAATGAAAATAATACCTGAGCAGCAAATAAATAGCAGAGGACTTTAGTGCCATTACCCAGATTATTTCACATAAACTTGAGAAGCATATTTACCAGCAATAAATCACCAGGGAAAAGTGACAGAAATCAACAGAGGAACTAGACAAAACAAATGTTGGAAAATCAGATGAGTTCTTATAAATAAATGTAACTTACATATGATTTAATTAATATATTTTATTTTAGTAATGTGAGGTCAGATATTAAAGAGGCAAATAGCTCTGAAACCCCCCAAACTAAGTTTTCATAATTTACCACAGTGCAAAAATTGTTCCTAATGAGATTAAGTTCTTTCATCAATGCATGGTAATTAATATACGTGGAAAAATTTCAACAGAAAATTTGTAACAAAACTGAAGAAACATATTTGCGCATAAAGGGATTAAAAGTACTGACCTGAAAATGTTGCTTTAATGATTTAGTTCACAAAGTTTATTTCCTGTCATTCCTGATAAATGAAACATTATGCCTGTACACAGATAAATATATCAAGATCATACCATCTCTAACATAAATAGACAAGCATATCCCAGGGTGTGTGTTTTAAAAACACTGAAAGACAAGCATATTGATCATAAAATGATAGAATGTTAGAAAGAACTTTAAAGTTTTTCTAATCCTTGTTGTATCTGCTCAAAAGGACAAAGCTCACAATATATGTTAAAGAACATATTTTTATACTTTAAATCTCCACCTGTATTTCTCATTCCTTATTTAGAAGAGCTATCTTTTAATCTATGTGTTTATCATGCTAAAATATTTTCAGGCTGTCAGTTAGCTAACATTATATGAATCTGAATTCTGAAATAAATTATTTTCCTATAATTAAGATTATTTTATGATAATTAGAAAGGGAAACTCAAGTAGCCTATGCAAAGTTTGAAACATGATATCTTAAAAATGAAGTCCTTGGAAATTAGCTCTATTCCAGCCACTTTGAATAAGAATTTTTATTTGGAATACATATGTCAGAAAAAAAAAAAAAAAAAAAAAAAAACTAATAAAAACTTTACTGACTGAAATCAAATTAAGCTGGATCCCCAGAGAAAAACAGCAGGTAAAAGGAAGTTATCCTTATGGGAGCTAAGTAATATAAACCATTTTAAGAGAAATTCTGGTAGACAGATTACTTTCATAATAGGTAATGATTGTACACAAATGCAAAGTTGTTGGTATGAGTATATGGTGCTATATCATTGTTTAGAAGGCAAAAAATAAAGAAACCATAAAGAGGGAAAATTTAAGTAGATTTCATTCAGCTCTAAAATTGATTAATATAGAAATATACATAGATAGCATGGAAGTGATAAATGTAGGGTTTGTGATATAATTTTTATAAGAAATGACACGCAATATGTATATAAAAGCTTATATTTAGAAGTTTACATATAAGAATAGTTGGGTTTCCCAGGCGGCTCAGTGGTAGAGAATCCACCTACCGATGCAGGAGATGCAGGTTCAGTCTCTGAGCTGGAAAGATCCCCTGCAGGAGGAAATAGCTCCCACTCAGTATTCTTGCCTGGAAAATGCTATGGACAGAAGAGCCTGGTGGGCTACAGTCCATGGAGTTGCAGAGTCTAACATGGTTTACTGACTGAGCAACCGAAGCATACTTATGGACAATGCAGTGGGAGGAGAAAGGAGACGGTGGGATGTATGGAGAGAGTAACATGAAAACTTACTTTACTATATGTAAAATAGATTGCCAATGGGAATTTGCTGTATGACTCAAGAGACTCAAACCTGGGCTCTGTAATAACCTAGAAGGGTAGGATGGGGAGGGAGGTGGGAGGAAGGTTCAAGAGGGAGGGGGCGTATGGATATCTATGGCTGATTCATGTTGATGTTGGACAGAGACCATCATAATTCTATAAAGCATTTCTCTTTCAGTTAAAAAATAAATTTAAAAATAGCAGTGATTCTTTGAGTGCTGGGAATGAGTTATTTCCATAACCTTTTATATTTCCTAAGTTTTTACCATGAACACGTACTTTTGTTTTAAAATCCTTAAAATTTTTTTTTCAATCGAGCATAATAATACATTTTCCTAGTAAGTCTTCTCTTCTATTCAGGAGGGAAATCCTCTTAGCATTTGCAGTGGAGGCTTCCTTTCCTTTGCCTTTATATTTGCATGCACATTCAATATGCATGTGTATAAATTCTTTAATTACAAACGGATCATCTTACATATTATTCATTTGACAATCTTACAGAACTTTTTCATATTAGTACATTTAGATCCAAGTTAATAATTTTAACAGATGCTTGCTATTTTATTACTATTAAAATTTTAAAAAGTTAGATTCTTTTTTATTTTAAACCTTGTATACTCATATAAGGAGTGCTACTTAGCCATTAATGAGGACTTTCCAGAGGAGTTTAAAAGATCTTGAAGTTATAATGATACAGTATCAAAAAAACCTTAAAGCAGAGTAAAATAAAGCAACATCTCCACAATGCAAAAAGAAAAAATGCAATAGAATAAGGGTAAAGAAACTACATTTAAATGTTGGTACTATGACCAAAGGTGATTATTTTCTGTGTCAAGATGATAAGAGTGGTGGAACTGAAGAGAATTTTCTGTAACTTTTATAGTTTTTTGTTATCAAATTTTCTGTGATGATCAGGTTTTTCTTTGAAAATCCAGAAACATAAGATAAAATAAATAATTTATTATCAAATAAACAACTTACATTCAACCTGTTATACACATTTGATTTTAAACTCTTTCAGACTTTAATTTCTAAGGGGCAAGGATCTTTGATAAGAAGCAGGAAGCCAAATCTGGACTGATGGATCCATTGCTTTAAAAAAATTTTTTTCTCATTAAGGTTTTAATGCAGTATAAATGAAAATTCTCTCTTTAAAAATTAAAGTTTCCATTTAATTTTTTAGAAGAAAGATTTAGTGCCAACAGCCAAAAGCCAACAGAAAAATAGCTTTGCCCTGTTATTTCCATACAAAAGCACTTGCAATTACTCAGAATAGTCCAAAAGGAAAAAAACAAACCAAAACAATCTTCTGAGTTCTAGGCTTCACAAAAGGACCACATATTATACTATGTGCATCAATTTGATGTGCAAGTGTACAATAAATATATACATATAAATTCCTATCTACATCATTCTAAAGTATTCATGGATCAAGCATTTCTTCTTTTAGGTTCTAAAAATATAAACTTTACTATTTAAAAACTGATAAAATGAAGTAACAGCTGGTGGAATATCTTGTTATTTTCATAGGTATTTTTCTGACTAAGTTATTTCATGTTCACATGAATGATTTTCCTGTTGATATAATATTTAAAAAGCCTCTTAAGTGAACAATGCAAAAATAAAATAAAATAGAGGAAAGCAATAGAATTGGAAAGACTAGAGATGTCTTCAAGATAACTAGAGATACCAAGGGAACATTTCAAGCAAAGATGGGCACAATAAAGGAAAGAAAACATATGAACCTAACAGAAGCAGAAGGTATTAAAAAGAGGTGGCAAGAATACATAGAAGAACTGTACAAAAAGGATCTTAATGACCCAGATAGCCACAATGATGTAACTTAGAGCCAGACATCCTAGAATGTGAAGTCAAGTGGGACTTAAGAACCATTACTACTAACAAAGCTAGTGGAGGTGATGGAATTTCAGCTGAACTATTTCAAATCCTGAAAGATGATGCTGTTAAAGTGCTAAATTTGGAAAACTCAACAGTGGCCACAGGACTTGAAAAGATCGGTTTTCATTCCAATCTCAAAGAAGGGCAATGTCAAAGAATGTTCAAAATACCACACAATTGTGCTCATTTCATATTCTAGCAAGGAATGCTCAAAATCCTTCAAGCTGGGCATCACTTGTATGTGAATCAAGAACTTCCAGATGTACAATCTGGATTTAGTTTAAGGCAAAGGAACCAGAGATCAAATTGCCAACATCTGCTGGATCATAGAAAAAGCAAGGGAATTCCAGAAGAAAAGCATCTATTTCTGCTTCATTGGCTAAAATAAAGCCTTTGGATATGTGGATCACAATAGAGGGAAATTCTTAATGAGATAGGAATATCAGAACCCCTTTACCTATCTCCTGAGAAACCTGTATGCAAGTCAAGAAGCAACAGTTAGAACTGGATATGGAAAAGTGGACTGATTCAAAATTGGAAAAGGAGTACATCAAGGCTGAAAATTGTCACCCTGCTTATTTAACTTATATTCAGAGTACATCATGTGAAATGCTGGGCTGGATGAAGCACAAGCTGGAATCAAGATTGCTGGGAGAAATATAATAACCTGAGATATGCAGATGACACCACCCTAATGGCAAAAAAGGGAAGAGGATCTAAAGAGCCTCTTGATGACATTCAAAATACTAAGATCATGACATCCAGTCCCATCACTTTATGGCCAATAGATGGTGAAACAATGGGTACAATGACAGATTTTTATTTTCTTGGGCTCCAAAATCACTGTGGATGGTGACTGCAGCCATGAAATTAAAAGACATTTACTCCTTGGAAGAAAAGTTATGACCAACCTCAGATAGCATATTCAAAAGCAGAGATATTACTTTGCCAACAAAGGTCTATATAGTCAAAGCTATGGTTTTTTCAGTAGTTGTATATGCATGTGAGAGTTGAACCATATAAAATATTGAGCACTGAAGAACTGATGGCTTCAAACTGTTGTGCTGGAGAAGACTCTTGTGTGTCCTTTGAACTGCAGGAAGATCCAACCAATCAATCCTAAAGCTAATCATCCCTGATTATTCATTGGAAGGATTGATGATTAAACAGAAGCTACAGCTCTTTGACTACCTGATGCAAAGAACTGACTCTTTGGAAAAGACTCTGATGGTTGGAAAGACCAAAGGAAAGAGGAGAAGTGGGTAACAGAGAATAAGATTGTTAGATGGCATCATTGAGTCAATGGACTTGAGTTTGAGCAAACTCTGGGAGATAGTGAAGGACAGCAAAGCGTGGTGTGCTGCAGTCCATGGAGTCACAAAGAGTCAGCCACAACTGAGTGAGTGAACAACAAATAGTACTTAAAAAAAAAAAAAAGAAAGAAAGCCCTCTGGAGTCATGCTTCCAGCAAAGAAGTGAACTGACAAACTGTTGCAAGTTCATGAACATTATATTTAACCAAGTGTAATATGATTCACACTTACATGAAATAATAATAAAATATTTTAATATGTATAAAATATTTAATATGTATAAAATCAAGGGTGATTCTATGATGGTAGAGAAGGAGGTATCAGGAATCTGTCCTCTGCTAGATGACAGTGGCGCTGCCAGCATCTGTCTTATGTAACTACTGTGGGACACTAGGGTCTACTTAAGGTTTACAACTTTCACGTATAGTGTTGGACAGTAAATTGCTGTTAATTTTGATCAATCAGCTCTTCGTGCAGCTCATTTCCCCACCCTAGCCCCATGGTAGGCAGCTGTGCATGTGTGTTCTAGGAGTTTGAGAGAGTCAAGTTGGAGAGAAAATGGATATTGTCCTTCAAATATCAGGAATCTGTGTGTGTCACCAGTTGATGCTTTGACCACAGACATGCAAACAAAGAGAAAAGCAGCCATTTGTTTTGTAGCTCCTCACAATGTTGCAAGCCCCTCTTTATCTGGCTGAAGTGACTTCCAGGGGCATTTCAAGGCTTGAGACTCTTTTCTCCACTTATTTTCCCCTTTTTCCCCACTGGAGAAGCAAACGTTAAAAAATCAGACATTCAAAGGCAACCATGCCAAAGCAACTATAAATAAAATTAAGTGACAGCACATACCAAGGGGAAGTTGCCAGTTGAAAAGAAAAGACCTAAGAAAACCTTAAATTTATACTTTAGGCTTATCTTTGACACAGAGACAATCTTCTATAACAATCAAAAAAAAAAAAAAAAAAAAAAACCAACCAAACAAAGAAACTATGACAAAGACAGAAAATCCTGGGGAATAGGGTGAACCTGGTCTTCACTATATTTTTAGGTTCAGATGTCTAGTTTTCAGTAAAAATATATTTCAAAAGGCATTCACAGGAACAAGAAAATCAAATCTATTCAAAGGAAACAAAATCAACAAACTATTGCTGAAAAAACCTAATGGCAGACCTATGAAGTTTTAAAAATAATTGTTTTAAAGATACTCAAATAACTAAAGGAAGATATGAAAAAAGTGAAAAGAACTATATGGGAATAAAATAGAAGTAACAGTAGAAAGAAAACCTAAAAAAATAAGAATAAAATTCTGGAGCTGAAATTACAATAACTGAGATGAAGTAAAAAGATCACTAGAGAAATTCAAAGTCAGTTTTAAGTAGACAGAAGGAAAAAAAAATCTGCAAGCTTGAAAATAGGAAAATAAAAATGATTGACTCTGAGGAGCAGAAAAAATAGTGTTGAAGAAAGCCTAATGTATATATCACTGCAGATGGTGACTGCAGCCATGAAATTAAAAGACGCTTATTCCTTGGAAGAAAAGTTATGACCAACCTAGATAGCATATTCAAAAGCAGGGGCATTACTTTGCCGATTAAGGTCCGTCTAGTCAAGGCTATGGTTTTTCCTGTGGTCATGTATGGATGTGAGAGTTGGATTGTGAAGAAGGCTGAGCACCGAAGAATTGATGCTTTTGAACTGTGGTGTTGGAGAAGACTCTTGAGAGTCCCTTGGACTGCAAGGAGATCCAACCAGTCCATTCTGAAGGAGATCAGCCCTGGGTGTTCTTTGGAAGGAATGATGCTAAAGCTGAAGCTCCAGTACTTTGGCCACCTCATGCGAAGAGTTGACTCATTGGAAAAGACTCTGATGCTGGGAGGGATTGGGGGNGTCTAGTCAAGGCTATTGTTTTTCCTGTGGTCATGTATGGATGTGAGAGTTGGACTGTGAAGAAGGCTGAGCACCGAAGAATTGATGCTTTTGAACTGTGGTGTTGGAGAAGACTCTTGAGAGTCCCTTGGACTGCAAGGAGATCCAACCAGTCCATTCTGAAGGAGATCAGCCCTGGGTGTTCTTTGGAAGGAATGATGCTAAAGCTGATACTCCAGTACTTTGGCCACCTTATGCAAAGCGTTGACTCATTGGAAGAGACTGTGATGCTGGGAGGGATTGGGGGCAGGAAGAGAAGGGGACAACAGAGGATGAGAAGGCTGGATGGCATCACGGACTCGATGGACGTGAGTCTGAGTGAACTCCGGGAGTTGGTGATGGACAGGGAGGCCTTGCGTGCTGCGATTCATGGGGTCGCAAAGAGTCAGACACGACTGAGTGACTGAACTGAACTGATCTGAACTGAACTGATCTGAACTGAATGTATATAAGCTGGAATCAAGATTGCCAGGAGAAATATCAACAACCTTATATGCAGATGATACCGCTCTAATGGTAGAAAGTGAAGAGGAACTAAAGAACCCCTTGATGGTGAAAGGGAAGAGTGAAAAGGCTGGCTTGAAACTCAAAATTCAAAAAGCTAAGATCATGGCATCTGGTCCCTTCACTTCATCGCAAACAGGTGAGGGAAAAGTGGAAGTAGTGACAGACTTTGTTTTCTTGGACTCCAAAATCACTGTGGATGGTAACTTCAGCTATGAAGTTAAAAGATTTTTGCTCCTTAGAAGTAAAGTTATGAGAAACCTAGACAGCATATTAAAAGGTATAGATATCTTACTTTACTAACAAAGGTCCACGTAGTCAAAGTTTTGGTTTTTCCAGTAGTCATGTATGGATGTGAGAGCTGGACCATAAAGAAGGCTGAGTGTTGAAGAATTCATGCTTTCAAATTGTGGTGCTGGAGAAGACTCTTGAGAGTCCCTTGGACAGCAAGAGGATCCAACCAGTCAATCCTGAAAGAAATCTACCCTGAATATTCACTGGAAGAACTGATGCTGAAGCTAAAGCTCCAATACTTTGGCTACCTGATGCCAAGAGCTGACTTGCTGGAAAAGACCCTGATGCTGGGAAAGACTGAAGGCAGGAGAAGGGGGTGACAGAGGATGAGATGGTTAGTTGCACTGATTCAGTGGAATATCAAGTTGAGAAAACTCCTGGAGGTAGCGGAGGACAGAGGAGTCTGGTGGGCTACAGTCCATGGGGAGGCAAAGAGTCAAAAACAATTTAGCAAGGAACCTTTGGAACACCATCAAATGGAACAATAATACACATTGTGGGAGTCCTAGGAGAAGAAGATACAGGGGGATGGATAGAGGAAATACTGGAATAATAACTGAGGACTTTCCAAATTTGTTGAAAGATATGAATGTAAGCATCCAAGAAGGTCAGTGAACTCCAAGTAAGATGAACCCAGAGACTCCTACAAGACACATTATAATCAGACTTTTGAAAGACAAAATAATGAGAGGATCTTGAAAGTAGCAGGAGAGAAGTGACTTGTCACATACAAGGGATCCTCAGTAAAAACATATGCAAATTTCCCATTAGAGAAGGAGTCTCTAGGCAAGAATACTAGAGTGAGTTGCCATTTCCTTCTCCGTTAAACTCACAGAAGATATAGTATATAAAGTCAACGTGCAAGTCAGTTGCCCTTATATAGATCAACAGAACAATATGAAAATGGAAATTAAAAAAATTCTATTTATTTATCTTAGCATTAAATTTGGATCAGGAAATGGCAACCCATTCCAGTACTCTTGCCTGGAGAATCCCATGGACAGAGGAGCCTGGTAGGCTGCAGTCCATGGGATCACAAAGAGACGCAACTGAAGTGACTTAGCAGCAGCAGCATTAAAACAGGGTAAAATATTTTGGCATTAGAATTACCAGTGAGGTGAAATGAAAACTATCAAGCATTGTTGAAAGAAATTAAAGATGTAAATAAATGGGAGTACATCTCATGTTGATGGAATGAAAGAATATTTTTAAGCTGTCAGTACTGCCTTCAGTAGTAGTGACTAAAGGCAGGTATACAAGCAGGTTTAGTTTCAGTGCAATCGCTATCAAAATCCCAATGACTTTTTTTTTTTTTTGCAGAAATAGAAAAACCCATCATACAATTCATATAGAATCCCTCAAATAGCCAAAATAATCTTGAAAATGAACAAAGCTAGAGGACTCACACTTTCTAATTTTAAAACTTACTACAAAACTGCAGTAATTGAAACAGTATGTACTGGCATAAAGACAGAAATAGAAAAGTGAATAGCATAGCACTGCCAGAAATAAATCCTTACATATATGGTCAGATGATTTGTGACAGAGAGATACAGGCCATTCAAGGGGGAGAGGACAGTATTTTCAACAAATGATGCTGGGGAAAGTGGGGTATATTTGTACAGTGGAATATTACTCAGCCTTTAAAAAGAAGGGAATTCTGAGATATACTACTATATGGATAAACTTTGGAGACATGATGCTAAGTGAAAAAAAATCTAGTCACAAGAAGACAAAAACTGTATAATTTCACTTGTAAGAGTTGCTTCGATTAGTCAAATACATAGAGACTGAAATTAGAATTGTGATTCTTAGGATTTGGGGAGAGAAGGGTATAGAGAGTTATTGTTTAATGGGTATAGAGTTTCAGTTTTACAAGACAAAGAGTTCTAGAGATGGATAGTGGTGATAGTTTCACATCACTGTGGCTGTATTTAATACCACTGAACCATTGGTTATCATTTAATATCATTATTTAATTATTTAACATCATTGAACCAATGGTTAAGATGGTAAATATATTTTACCATAATAAAAAAATTGGGGAAGGAGATTAATCCAGAAGCACAGTAACTGCACAAAACCTCTGTGAAACTATATATAACATATAGTTATTTTTGAAACTATATATATATATAACACATTGTACTATGTACAGTTCTCAACTCGATAATTTCCTTATGTACCTCTCTGAGAAAATAGGAAGTGAGAGCATCCTTTCACTAGAGTCAAAGGATTCAAAAAGTCTTTTTTCAGCACAACATGCTGAGTTACTGAAGGCTACCAGATAACTTTTTGAAAAATTATCTCCAGAGATGTCTCTTCTCGTTTCTCTCTTTTCTCTTGCAAAATCTCCTGAGGTGAGCAGAGGCATTCAGCATCAAATTGTTGCAAACCCTACTTACAAAAAGAAAGTCTCGCTTGAGCTGTGTCTCTGTGGCACCAGTGTCTTCCCTTTACACCCTGATGTGCATGGCTAACCTGCCTTTAAAGTTCAGGAAACTGGTTTGCATTGTACTTTCTATGCCCTGATCCTTATCAGGCAGCTACTTCATGGTGCCAGACTCTCAAAGCTCTGGCTTGAACGGTGGCCTCAAAAGCACATAATTCGTGTGATCCGATCCCAGATGCATGATTTTAGGTCTTTCAAACTTATGCACAAGTTGCCCTTTGCCTTAAAATCATAGCTAGCTGTTCTCAATTTAGCATTGCTTTTTCGTTGTTAGTCATTTTTGAGAATGGAATACAAGATTTAACTATACAACAGTGAGACTGACTTTCCAGCAGTATATCAGCCCTTTTATGGCCTAGCGAGTATTAATAACTCTAATAGTCTCCTTTGGAAAATATCTTTTATTTCTTTTCCAAAAGGGATGTCTTTGCTTAGTTTTGTTTAGAGCCAGTCTTCTCACTACACAGGAGCTGTGTGTTTAATACTGTGTTGAGAGATTTCCTCCTCCTGCCGTTAGCATCTTTCTTTTCCCTCTTTTCCTTAATTTCTCTCCTTCCTTCACATAAATATATAATACACCTGTGCATGCATCCATTCAGTGATTTATTTTAAAAATGCTACTGAGTGCCATTCTTGCTTCAAGGCAACAGAATGGAGTGATGTCAATGGTGACATCTAAGAAATTCCTAAAAACAGGATTAAACAGCATTTGGAGGAGAAATTGTACAGTCAAATATGTAAAGGAAACAAGAAGTAGCCTTTTTCAGGGTACACTTAGGAACTGATTAATATCTCTGATATATGCAATATTAAGCTGCTTATAAAGTCTAAGTATTCAGGGTTTATTTGGAGAGATAGTACAAATTAGTATGAATGAAATGTAGGACTCTGTTTAAATGTCCCAAATCATTCAACATAATTTTAGCATGGTGTCTAAGACCTTTTGGGCTTCCCTGGTGTCTCAGTGGTAAAGAATCTGCCTGGCAATGCAGAAGATGTGAGATTGATCCCTGGATTGGGAAGATCCCCTAGAAAAGGAAATGGCAACCCACTCTAGTATTCTTGCCGGAGAAATCCCACGGACAGAGAAACCTGGCAGGCTACAGTCCATGGGGCTGCAAAAGAGTCAGACATGGCATAGCGACTAAACAGCAACAACATAAGACCCTTCAGTCTGGCACCAATCTCCCTCTCAGTCACCATTAATCAGCCCCCGCTCATATTTGATGATTTAATTCCTGTAGGTCAGTTGTTCTCAACTAGGGTCAGTTTTGCTTTCAGTCTCAGGGAATATTTAGTGATGTTTGGAGGCATTTTTATTTGTCTTAACTTCGTTTGTGGGAGTTGCTACAGATGTGTAGTGAGTAGAGGCCAGGTACATGCCAAAATGCACAGGCAAACCTTCCACAACAAATAATTATCCAGCCCTAAGTGCCAGGAGTGCTGAAGTTGAGAAGCCCTGCTGTGGCTCTTTAACCAGATCACGTCTTAGGCACCTGCTGTGACATCCTTTCTTTTCCAAATCTCTAATCACTCATCTTAAAATTCATCTCAAAAGACAGTATATCTTTAAAGTTTATCCCAAATTGGTTCCTTTGTCCTAGTAATATTCTCTAAGAGCATTTCATCATTGCTTCAGCTTTTCCCCTCTTACACATTAAGTCATAACTTAATTCTTTACATTTCTGTCTCCTGTAGTGGGCTCCAGGCTGCTCAAGGATCAGGAAAATGTGTCTTGTTAACTTTTACAAATGCAGTGCTTGGTGCTTAACATGTTTAGAGAGAGAATGAAGTAAAAATAGGTGATTGGTATTTTAAAGGCCAGCAGTGAGTTGCTGTCAAAGGTCAGTCATTTTTACTTCAGTAAATGATAACTCTTGGTACCCCCTGCTAGCAATCTGAAGTATCATCACTGAAGATTTCTGAAAAGAGAGGATTTAAGTCTAGTTGAAGTGAAAGTCGCTCATTTGTGTTCAACTCTTTGTGACCCTATGGACTGCAGCCTGCCAGGCTCCTCTGTCCATGGAATTCTCCAGGCAAGAATACTGGAGTGGGTTGCCACTTCCTTCTTTAATAAGTGAGTAAAACTGCTGTCTATTGGGGAAAAATATCCACAACATTGTAAATCACATATACGCCCCAATTCAAATGATACAATAGAAAAATAAGAAAAGGAAATGCTGACTCAAGTCCACTCAGACATGGTGACCTAGGCTGGTGTCACATCCCTGGAACCTGAGCAGACTTGGATCCCAGGGCTGGAGTGTCTTGGATCTGAGGGTGCTAGGAAGATGTGCCTGGCCATGAGCCATCTACTGAAGGACTGGGAGAATCTCCAGCTCTGGGGGTGCAGGGAGGTCCTCCTGCAGCCAAGCCAAGCCTACTGAACCCAAGGATGCTGGAAACATCTGGGATGTAAGAGCTTTGAAAGTTTCCTGAGCTACAAGACTCCTGGTGGTTGGCATCCCAACTCCAACTTCCTTCCTTGGAGTCACCTCACCTACAGATGACATCACCCTCCACAGAGTGGAGTTGCAAGAATTAGTATGTATCTGGGAAATAAAGGTTAAGGGGGAAGAAGTCAAGAGACATAGGTATAGTTGAAAGAGTGTTCAAAAGAACATGCTTATTTATTAGTTTAATTGTGAATACATCACTATTTTAGCATTTTTTGTGGGTTCTAACAGGTCAAACATATGTGGAGATTGGCTAGAAAGCAAATGTTTTATCCAGTTGTGATAGGATGTTTTCTAGTTACGAGGCACTTGACCATGAGATGCCAGAACGCCTAGGTGTGAGGCCATGACTGAATTAGAGACGCCGAGGGGCTGGGCCTCTAACACCTTGCCCGGGTTAAAGACAGAAAGAGCTCTTTTAAGAGCTGAGACGGACAAGTTAACTGCAGTGCTTCTGATAAAGGCAGCACTTCTAGATAGATGACTTTCTAATCTGGCTACCCAGGCTATGCTGAAAACTTACCTGAATGACTTGACTTGTGTTTCAATAGCAAGTGGAGTAAAAGAGATTCTGAGTTTGTATAGAGTCAGCACTTCAGAGGAGGGTCACGTATGTGCCTGTCTCCCTGTGGAGTGAAACACAGGCAGATATTCTTTTCTTGACACATGAAAAGCTGCTTGAAACACAGCATTTCTCTTCATTTTGTATCTTTTGGGTATATGTTTTGAAATTTCTAACCATGTGAGAATTTTTTTTTAATGTTATCTTTACTTTTGGAAGGAAACTTGAAGACTTATGGGACCAAGAAGCAGTAATCACAACAGAGCATGAGTAAATAGAAGAAAGAGAAAGATTTCTAACTGGGACTGCCAAACAGAAAAATAACTTGNTTTAATGTTATCTTTACTTTTGGAAGGAAACTTGAAGACTTATGGGACCAAGAAGCAGTAATCACAACAAAGCATGAGTAAATAGAAGAAAGAGAAAGATTTCTAAATGGGACTGCCAAACAGAAAAATAACTCGAAACTTGCTGAGCAAGCCCTGGGAAATTTTCTGCATTTTATAGTATCAAAAAGCATTCAGTTTTGCCATTAAAATTTTTTAAAAAATTTCCATTTAAAAATTATTTTTTCTGAGACACAGACCTGAATATGAAAATAATCTTTTTCTAAACTTGAGATTTTTTTAAATTCCAGAATCAATTCAGTAAGATAGAAGGGGTACATACAATCAGAAAGAAAAAGATTTAAAATAATTGAGGGGTCACAGGCAAAAATAATGTTTCTTTTTTTTAAAAAAAANTTTTTCTGAGACACAGACCTGAATATGAAAATAATCTTTTTCTAAACTTGAGATTTTTTTAAATTCCAGAATCAATTCAGTAAGATAGAAGGGGTACATACAATCAGAAAGAAAAAGATTTAAAATAATTGAGGGGTCACAGGCAAAAATAATGTTTCTTTTTTTTAAAAAAAGTTGAATCAAGATAGGGGCCTAAAATATAAAAGACATCTAAAAATATGCTTCTTGAATATCCAGAAGCAAATGTGAAGAGAACATGTTTTGTTACACACCCTGGGATCCATAAAACAAAAATATATTTGTCTCAATGTGGAGATTTGGAATGAGTTTCTTGTATATCTCCATGAAATAATAAATAAGATCCTAAACAACATCCTCACAGTGAATGCCTTGAGGGTGTCTTTGTATAGACTCTTCTGCTCCACTAAAGGCCTCAACCAAGCTGCCTCTCAGGGCAGTTACTGCTGATGTTATCAAGTATTAAACATTATATTTTAGAGTTTCTACAGAAATGGAATCCCTGAATGTCTACTGTGGGCTCCAAAGTGTTGCCTTCCCAGTTCTCACCCACCCACACCCTTTCTTTTCCCTGTAATTTACATAATAGTAAGTTGATAGCAGCAATAACGTGTGCTTTAAAGAGATTGTGCTCATAGCAGCAATGATGTGTACTATAAATTCTTAAAGAGATGGGAATACCAGAAAACCTGACCTGCCTCCTGAGAAATGCAGGTCAGGAAGCAACAGTTAGAACTGCACATGGAAAAATGACTGGTTCCAAATCAGAAAAGGAGTACGTCAAGGCTGTATATTGTCACCCTGCATATTTAACTTATATGCAGAGTACATCATGTGAAATGCTGGGCTGGATGAAGTACAAGCTGGAATCAAGACGGCCAGGAGAAATAGCATTAACCTCTGATAGGCAGATGACACCACCTTTATGGCAGAAAGTGAAGAAGAACTAAAGAGCCTCTTGGTGAAAGTGAAAGAAGAGAGTGAAAGAGTTGGCTTAAAGCTCAACATTCAGAAAACGAAGATCATGGCCTCCAGTCCCATCACTTCATGACAAATAGATGGGGAAACAATGGAAACAGTGAGAGACTTTATTATTTTGGGTTCCAAAATACTGCAGATGGTGATTGCAGCCATGAAATTAAAAGATGCTTGCTCTTTGGAATAAAAGCTATGACCAACCTAGATAGCATAATAAAAAGCAGAGATATTGTTTTCCCAACAAAGTCTGTCTAGTCAAAGTTGTGGTTTTTCCAGTAGTCATGTATGGATATGACAGCTGGACTATAAAGAAAGCTGAGCACCAAAGAATTGATGCTTTTGAACTATGGTGTTGGAGAAGACTCTTGAGAGTCCCTTGGACTGCAAGGAGATCCAACCAGTCAATCCTAAAGGAAATCAACTCTGAATATTCATTGGAAGGACTCATGCTGAAGTTGAAACTCCATTATCTGAGTTGGTCAGCTGATACAAAGAACTGACTCATTTGAAAAGACCCTGATGCTGGGATAGATTGAAGGTGGGAGGAGAAGGGGATGACAGAGGATGAGATGGTTGCATGGTATCACTGACTCCATGGTCATTAGTTTGAGTAATCTCTAGGGGTTGGTGATAGAGAGGGAAGCTTGGCGTGCTGCAGTCCATGGGGTCAGAAAGAGTATGACATGCCTGAGAGAATGAACTGAACTAAGCAGCAATTTTATAAAGCATAGTTCTAACCTTTCAGCTGAATCTGCTCCAAGATGGGCCAAGCTGGTATTTACTCTAGACCCTACTCTTTGCCCATGATTTATTAGTTCAGCATAAGTCACGCTACCATTTGTGTCATCATAGTTCTTTCCCTTGTTAATTGTAATTGGGATAGGGGGAGTGAGCACAGCAGAGGGAGAGCAAGGTGATAGTGATAGTTTCTTTTCTTGAGGCTGAAACTATAAAGTACACTCATGTATAGCCAAGATTGTCGGGAAGATCCCCTGGAGGAGGGCATGACAACTCACTGTAGTACTCTTGCCTGGGAAATCCTATGGACAAAGGAGCCTGGGGTCGCAAAGAGTTGGACATGATTGAAGCGACTTAGCACGCAGACATCTTCAGCCAGACTTATGAACTCAAGTAGCAAAAGCTGGCCAGTAGATAGAGGGAGCCACGGATAAGGTATTCAGAGGAAAACACATGTAAGATACAGATATGAATCCACCTCTGAGGCCTGATTTCACCCCTGATGTTGGCTTCTGTGCGATATCTCTGTTTCTTTTAAGGAATGAAAAGGAGGGTTCTGTAACTTAAATGAGGCAAAACTATTGCTCATTCTCCCAGACATTTATTTTTATTTCTCTTGAACAAGGTTGGCTTAGTTTTGCTGCAGTGGGCCAGGGTTATCTTCCATGAAAAGTGCCTGGGGAGCAGCTGTTCAGTGTCAGTGAATCAGTGCCCAGAAGTGAACTTGAAGAGTCAGTGAAGTAGGGAGAACACTGATGGCTTTTATGAAGACTGAGCTCTCTAATAAGGACATATACTTGAGAAGTATACAGCTTCAAACTTGTTTTATATACATGTACATGTATATAAGACAAGTATAGGGTAACTTATTTATAATACTGTTTAATTTTAATTTTAAATCATATTTTGATATTCCTGCTGGGAAGTTTCAGGATCAGAAGATGCAAAGTCTTTTTTGGGCAAAGTTCAAATAGTCTATTGACTTTAGTGAAAAACTGGCTTAATATTCTCCTCTGTTCATTTCTCTATGGATATTTGTGAAATTGTGTTTTAGGTTATGATCTTGAAAGCAAAACTGTGTGTTATTTCTCTTTGTATCTTTTAGAGGTGTTTGTAGAATGTCTATTCCATAAAAGGATGCTCTGTCAGAATTCCTAAATGTTTCTTTCTCAAGAATTTTCTAGAAGGTCTGGAGTTGACAATAGTTTCTCTGTGGGGAGAAACATAGAAGCTTTGCTCCTTCTTTTGTAAAATCATCAAGTATCTTCCATTGCTGAAATATCACAGAGTTTTCCCATTCAGTCACCCCAAGCCCCCTGTTACATGGGCAGCACTAGGACCTCTTGTGTTCTGCTAGGAGTTGAGTAGGGAAGACCGTTGGCAGCACACTTGACGAGGGACATGATAATGTGTCTCTGTATCAGATGACCAGGATAGTGTGTTTCTGTATCAGGCTCTAGGTGAGGCAGCAAGCGGGAGCACATGGAATTGGTCTACTTTCAGCAGAAAGTATCTGTCCTTAGAGGAGCTTCCTTTACAGTGTGTGGGTTTGCTGTTCTTCACGCTGAGAGTTCATATGTTAACTGGTGGTTGAGGGATTGTTGTTGTTCAGTTGCTCAGTCTTGTCTGATTCTTTACCACACCATGGACTGTAGGAGTCAGGCTTCCCTATCCCTCACCATCTCCCAGAGTTTGCTCAAACTCATGTCCATTAAGTTGGTGATGCCATCCAACCATCTCACCCTCTGCCATCCCCTTCTCCTCCCGCTTTCAATCTTTCCCAGCATCAGGGTCTTTTCCAAAGAGTTGGCTCTTCACATCAGGTGGCCAAAGTACTGGAGCTTCATCTTCAGCATCAGCCCTTCCAATGNCTGTTCAGTGTCAGTGAATCAGTGCCCAGAAGTGAACTTGAAGAGTCAGTGAAGTAGGGAGAACACTGATGGCTTTTATGAAGACTGAGCTCTCTAATAAGGACATATACTTGAGAAGTATACAGCTTCAAACTTGTTTTATATACATGTACATGTATATAAGACAAGTATAGGGTAACTTATTTATAATACTGTTTAATTTTAATTTTAAATCATATTTTGATATTCCTGCTGGGAAGTTTCAGGATCAGAAGATGCAAAGTCTTTTTTGGGCAAAGTTCAAATAGTCTATTGACTTTAGTGAAAAACTGGCTTAATATTCTCCTCTGTTCATTTCTCTATGGATATTTGTGAAATTGTGTTTTAGGTTATGATCTTGAAAGCAAAACTGTGTGTTATTTCTCTTTGTATCTTTTAGAGGTGTTTGTAGAATGTCTATTCCATAAAAGGATGCTCTGTCAGAATTCCTAAATGTTTCTTTCTCAAGAATTTTCTAGAAGGTCTGGAGTTGACAATAGTTTCTCTGTGGGGAGAAACATAGAAGCTTTGCTCCTTCTTTTGTAAAATCATCAAGTATCTTCCATTGCTGAAATATCACAGAGTTTTCCCATTCAGTCACCCCAAGCCCCCTGTTACATGGGCAGCACTAGGACCTCTTGTGTTCTGCTAGGAGTTGAGTAGGGAAGACCGTTGGCAGCACACTTGACGAGGGACATGATAATGTGTCTCTGTATCAGATGACCAGGATAGTGTGTTTCTGTATCAGGCTCTAGGTGAGGCAGCAAGCGGGAGCACATGGAATTGGTCTACTTTCAGCAGAAAGTATCTGTCCTTAGAGGAGCTTCCTTTACAGTGTGTGGGTTTGCTGTTCTTCACGCTGAGAGTTCATATGTTAACTGGTGGTTGAGGGATTGTTGTTGTTCAGTTGCTCAATCTTGTCTGATTCTTTACCACACCATGGACTGTAGGAGTCAGGCTTCCCTATCCCTCACCATCTCCCAGAGTTTGCTCAAACTCATGTCCATTAAGTTGGTGATGCCATCCAACCATCTCACCCTCTGCCATCCCCTTCTCCTCCCGCTTTCAATCTTTCCCAGCATCAGGGTCTTTTCCAAAGAGTTGGCTCTTCACATCAGGTGGCCAAAGTACTGGAGCTTCATCTTCAGCATCAGCCCTTCCAATGAATATTCAAGGTTGATTTCCTTTAGGATTGACTGGTTGGATCTCCTTGCAGTCCAAGGGACTCTCAAGAGTCTTCTCCAGCACCACAGTTCAAAGTCATCAATTCTTCGATGCACAGATGTTTTTATTGTCCAGTTCTCACATCCATATATGACTACTGAAAAAGCCATAGCTTCGACTATACAGAACTTTGTCAGCAAAGTAACATCTTTGCCTTTTAATATGCTGTCTAGGTTTGGTCATTGCCTGGAAAATCCCATGGACAAAGGGGCCTGGTAGGCTGCAGTCCATGGGGTCGCTAAGCGTCGGGCACGACTGAGAGACTTCACTTTCACATTTCACTTTCAGGCATTGGAGAAGAAAATGGCAACCCACTCCAGTGTTCTTGCCTGGAGAATCCCAGGGACAGAGGAGCCTAGTGGGCTGCCATCTATGCGGTCGCACAGAGTCAGACACAACTGAAGCAACTTAGCAGCAGCAGCAGCAGCAGCAGGTTTGGTCAAGGGGTGACCTCTTTCTCCGTGAAACTGTTTATCAGGTATGCTTCAGACAGAATGAATACTTGCCCCTCTATAAGAACTTAGCTTGAGAAAGACCTTATTTCTGCGAGTGTAAATTTGTATAAAACCAAGGTATAGAACTGTCTGCTAAAATCTGTATTCTACACTTTTGTAGATTGAGAGTCTGCAGCCATTGTTAGATTTTTCAAAATTAGCTTGAACTCTCCAGCTTCTGAGCTGCAGGCACATTGACTGGGCAGCCTTCAAACAGGCAAAAAATGGACAATAGCAATGGAGCCTCTTGACCTACTCTCTACAACTCAAACTGAGTGAAGCTTATTTAATAATGACAATATTTTCCACAGCAAAGTGTACCCATAGAGTTTCCAGTCTCCAGTGGCACTCTCATGCAAAATTGACTTTACCCTGAAATGCCAGCGACATGTATTTAGACAAGTTTCCCCCACTATGAGGCAAAACTCATTATGATGTGATCACTTTAATTGCGAATATATATGGGTTATTAAGTATCAAACTGTGTGTGTTTATTGCTCATCACTACATTTAGAAGTTTAAATAGCTTTACTGCTTGGAGAGGTGGTTACAAGCTTTCAAATATTTAAAACCTAAATAACTAAACCGTTCGTTTATTCCAGGGTCATGATTTTGTTTAGACAGGAAGAAAATACTTTTCATATGTAATTTTCCATCATTGTATGAATTTCAGGCATGGAGTAGAGGAGACTTTTCCTAAATTAGAGTGACAGTGGCTAGAGAGTCAATGTGGAGTTAAAATGTGGAAGCCTCAATCTGAACCATTCAGGCTAAAATAACTTTAGAGGGAAATAATGTGAGACTTTGGGTTTTGCCATGAAGGGACATCTCTGTGGCTGTGACTAGGTAGTGCCAGAAATGTGGAATTATCAAAATTAAATACCTGAGGCTTCTTTCCTTTTCAGGTATCTGTATTCAAGGGGAAATATGTATTAATCACAACAGCTTAATTGCTCTAACTATTAATATTTTCTCAGATAACCTTTGTTAAGAGGCGATAAAATAATATAGAAGTGATAGACTTGCAAAAATTGTTTTAATTGAACTAAATTAAAGCCTTTGGGAGCTAAACCAAAATATTATAAAAGTTCCTTATCAAGTCAAAACTACTGCTAAGAGCCATTCTCGGTTGTTTTTTTAAAGATAATTAGGAGAAAGAATAATTTGAAAAAACTTTCTTTTTTTTTTTTAACAAAAGGTAGCATTAATTGCAAAGTAGACAATCATTTGAAGACATTTAAAGTTTTAATTTTGAAGATTCTAAGATAAGCTTCCAGAATACATGGGAAAATTATTAATAATCTATACATTTCTTTTTTGAGCTGACAGTTCTTGTCATAACTTTTTTTTATAGATACTCTTATATTATCATTGTAGTCATGGACTGAAACTTAATCTTTCTGGGAAAATTAAAATTTTGATGTGTAGTTCTGTATTTAATATGTAACCTTTGATTAAGTTTCTTCCAGTCCTTTTCTCTGAGATTTTTAAGATCTTAGGCATCCATAACAGTTCTGATCCATGCCTGAAGGAAAAAGTTTGGCCCAACACACCTCAGGGACTATTGAGTTGATGTAAGGGGCCAAGAACACACCCAAGAGAAAACTGCTGCCCTTTCAAATAACCTTTACAGTGTGGTAGCTTTGCAGTGAACAGACTGTGCTGAAAAAGAATTCTGCTATAGCAGGTGGTTCTGAACATTAAATCTTACTCAAACAGTTCTTTACTAAGAGTAGGTCACTCAAGAGAGAATTCTAAGAGACAGTAATTCACCTGCTTGAATAATCCGCTTAACTATTGGTAAGAGCGAAATCATTTAGGAATGTCATCAGTTACACATTTTTCTTTTCTATTAATGTGAAATTTTACTGAAGTTTATTAGATCTTCTTTCTGTATCACACTACATTGTCAAGCTAAATACGTAGAATGCATTTCTTGCTGCTGGGACTAACCACTCCCTCCTCCAAATAAAAGTCTTGACTATATAATGTCAAAACTAAAATCCAGCTAAGTGACTTTTAAAGATCTTATTAGCTTTATCCAATGACTCATGAGTCAGGCAGCATCACATCTAGCAGATAGAAGGGAGCTCTGAGGATCTGTACAAAATGAAAGACTTTTCTAGGCAGGAGAGGCTGGAATGAGGAAGTAATGAGGAAAAAGTGGACTGTGGTAAAGTCACCTTCCTTTAAGGGATGTCAGGCATTTACTGGGAAGATGTCCTCACTAAAGTTGGCCAGGTAATTCCAGACTGACTAGACTAAATCTTCACTCCTAGGAGAAGCTGCAACTGTAATTAAGTCTTGGTTTCATGATGTGGCTTTAGCAAAGTGACTCCATTTTGAGCCTCTTAACTATTGGAATATAGCAATTCTGTAAGACAAGCTATGTTTAATTTCTATAGTCCAGAGACCCTGATGCCAAAATTACTTGATAATGATGATTGCTTAGTGACTACCTGGTACATATCTCCTTATTGCATATTTGGACCATTGTTTAGAAACAGTAGTTCACCAGTTGTGACCTGGTACCTATAGGCAATGGCAACTCACTCCAGTACTCTTGCCTGGAAAATCCCATGGACTGAGGAGCCTGGTAGACTGCAGTCCAGGGGGTTGCTAAGAGTTGGACACGACTGAGTGACTTCACTTTCACTTTTCACTTTCATGC
Source organism: Neotragus moschatus (assembly GCA_006410615.1). NCBI lineage: Eukaryota > Metazoa > Chordata > Mammalia > Artiodactyla > Bovidae > Neotragus > Neotragus moschatus. The sequence goes on from SJYA01001335.1 coordinate 326,595, forward strand.
ATTGGAGAAGGAAATGGCAACCCACTCCAGCGTTCTTGCCTGGAGAATCCCAGGGACGGGGGAGCCTGGTGGGCTGCCGTCTATGGGGTCGCACAGAGTTGGACACGACTGAAGCAGCTTAGCAGCAGCAGCCTGAGGCTGCTTAAAGCATTAAAGTCTAATGCTTGTCACGGTCTTTGGAGACCGGAACCTGGGGACTAGAGTTGATGAGAAGAAGGACTCAGGGGACCCAAGTCTCGAGTGAAACAAGGGTACTTTATTTGCAGAAATGTATGCTTATATATCTTCAATAAAATGATTACTCATCTATTAAAAAGAATGAAATGCCACCAGTTGCAACAAACTGGATAGTCCTAAAAGGCCAGTGAAGGGAGTCACTGAAGGGAGTTACCGAAGGCATCCAAGCAGGTGCTCTTTCCCATGATCTCAGCCCTGAGAACCGCGTGCAGCTCTGCTCATTCCTGTTTTCCAGGAACTGATAAGGAACAGAGAGTCCTTGAGAAACGGCACACAAAGGCAGAAAACAACGTATTGGATCCCTTAAAGTTGAATGTCCCCTGACAAATGCTGACATTATTTATTCAATCATTTAATAAATATTTGCTGAATTCTTTTGATGTGTAATATATTATTTCAGAAACACTGAAAGGCACAAATTCTGACCCCAATAGGTTGACTATATATTAAGGAAGACAAGAACTATACACAAATTACTATAATAAAAATGTAAAATAAAAATAGCCGTGATTTCAAATTATAGGGAAAAATAGATTACTAAAAAATTGGTAGGGAGAACATTGCTGATGACAGTGTAAATCAGTACCAACTTGGGAGCAATTTAGCAATGTCTGTCAAAATATCCAGGAATTCTTGATTCAGAAATCCATCTTTTAAGAATTTGTCTTGCAGATGTATTTTTCCAAGAAATATATGTAGTAGTATTCTTTATTTTAAATTAATTCATTTATTTTAATTGGAAGATAATTAGTTTAAATATTGTGATGGTTTTTGCTATACATCAACATGAATTGGCCATTGGTATACACATGACCCCCAACCTGAACCCAATATTCTTAATATTTATAAAAAGGATAGACAATTGAAGGTACCTATCTATAGACTTGCAAATAATATAATAATGGCAGTTGTTAAAAAGATGAGCCACCCCCTGGCATGATGCATAAAGTCAATTTAACCATAAAAATAAGACAATTCAAAGGAGATTGTGGAAAATACCTTTGCAGTACGACTTAGTCAGTGACAAGGGAAGATGGAGGAAATGTTAAAGATTGCAGATATGAGGTTGTGTGACAGATAAATGCGGTGTGAGACACCAGCCTGTTTCTGGAACAGGAAAAGAACATTACAAAAAAAGGCAAAATTCAAGTATGTTCTATAGTTAACAGAATTGTGGCTCTAATAATTTCTTGGTTTCCATAATTGTACAATATTTATGCAAACTGCTAACACTAGGAGGTGCTAGATGAAGGATATAGATAAATCTCTGTAATATTTTGGGAACTCTTCTATATACATGAGAAAATGTACGTATTTAAAGATTAGACCTTGCTCATCCTTGTCTCTTTTCCACTGTTCTCCCCCACTGTCTTGAGGCAAAATAGGACTGATTCTCCTGTAATTTTAAACTACTTTTGAACTCAAAACTTTACTTAAAAAAATCTAGATTAAATCTTTTTTTCTTTACTGCTATTTTCCATTCATCGGAGAAGGCAATGGCACCCTACTCCAGTACTCCTCCCTGGAAAATCCCACGGATGGAAGAGCCTGGAAGGCTGCAGTCCATAGGGTTGCTGAGGGTTGGACACGACTGAGCGACTTCACTTTCACTTTTCACTTTCATGCATTGGAGAAGAAAATGGCAACCCACTCCAGTGTTCTTGCCTGAAGAATCCCAGGAACGGGGGAGCCTGGTGGGCTGCTGTCTATGGGGTCACACAGAGTCGGACACGACTGAAGTGACTTAGCAGCAGCAGCGTTTTCCATTCATATATTTTTCCCTTTAGATTTTTGATTATGTTTCAAGATCTCTGTGGGAATTGTAAGTCTTCATATAGGAAAATTTGCACTGAGATAGATAAAAGGTTTTTTAGTATATATTTCTTCTGTATGTGCAGTGACAAATCAATTCAGCAACTTGGCACATCTACCATGTGCAATGTATTGTGCGAGGTATTAGTTAAAAACGAAGCATTATAGAGNAATTCAAAGGAGATTGTGGAAAATACCTTTGCAGTACGACTTAGTCAGTGACAAGGGAAGATGGAGGAAATGTTAAAGATTGCAGATATGAGGTTGTGTGACAGATAAATGCGGTGTGAGACACCAGCCTGTTTCTGGAACAGGAAAAGAACATTACAAAAAAAGGCAAAATTCAAGTATGTTCTATAGTTAACAGAATTGTGGCTCTAATAATTTCTTGGTTTCCATAATTGTACAATATTTATGCAAACTGCTAACACTAGGAGGTGCTAGATGAAGGATATAGATAAATCTCTGTAATATTTTGGGAACTCTTCTATATACATGAGAAAATGTACGTATTTAAAGATTAGACCTTGCTCATCCTTGTCTCTTTTCCACTGTTCTCCCCCACTGTCTTGAGGCAAAATAGGACTGATTCTCCTGTAATTTTAAACTACTTTTGAACTCAAAACTTTACTTAAAAAAATCTAGATTAAATCTTTTTTTCTTTACTGCTATTTTCCATTCATCGGAGAAGGCAATGGCACCCTACTCCAGTACTCCTCCCTGGAAAATCCCACGGATGGAAGAGCCTGGAAGGCTGCAGTCCATAGGGTTGCTGAGGGTTGGACACGACTGAGCGACTTCACTTTCACTTTTCACTTTCATGCATTGGAGAAGAAAATGGCAACCCACTCCAGTGTTCTTGCCTGAAGAATCCCAGGAACGGGGGAGCCTGGTGGGCTGCTGTCTATGGGGTCACACAGAGTCGGACACGACTGAAGTGACTTAGCAGCAGCAGCGTTTTCCATTCATATATTTTTCCCTTTAGATTTTTGATTATGTTTCAAGATCTCTGTGGGAATTGTAAGTCTTCATATAGGAAAATTTGCACTGAGATAGATAAAAGGTTTTTTAGTATATATTTCTTCTGTATGTGCAGTGACAAATCAATTCAGCAACTTGGCACATCTACCATGTGCAATGTATTGTGCGAGGTATTAGTTAAAAACGAAGCATTATAGAGCAAGTTGTTGTTCAGTCACTTGTTCATGTTTGACTCTTTGTGACCCCATGGAGTGCAACACGCCAGTCCTTCTCTATCTCCTGGAGCAAGTAGAAAAAAAGAGAATTTATAATTTACTCAAAGCTAAATTAACCATGACCAATAATAAATTTTAAGTGGTTTCTCTAATTTTTTAAATAAATATTCATGTCTTACTTTTAAAACTACTAAGTTTCCTCAACTTGCTTAGTGCTTAATTTCACCATGTCAGAAGATTTCATCCTTCCAGGCAATTGTTAGATTTATTCTCTGTATATATCATTACCTCCTAATCTACTTTTCCCCCTATCTTTTGTTGTCTGGACTGACATACATATTAGTAGGACAGAGTGACAGGGGAAGAGAAGATGCCGTTGTTCAGCATGTGGGAGTCACTCTGTATATTTGGCTTGGTTAGGGAAAGGAAGGCTATTCGTTTGCATGTGTACAGCTCAGTGTGCAGGCGATTATTTGTTGTGCTTAGGTGCTTGGTCATGTCTGACTCTTTGCAATCCCATGGACCATAGCTTGCCAGGCTCCTCTGTCCATGGGATTATCCAGGCAAGAGCACTGGAGTGGGTTGCCATGCCCTCCTGCAGCAGATCTTCCCAACCCGGGGATCGAACCCGGGTATCCCACTTTGCAGATGGATTCTTTACCATCTAAGCTATCAGGAAAGCCCAAGAATACTGGAGTGGGTAACCTAGTCCTTCTCCAGAGGATTTTCCTGACCCAAGAACTGAGATGGGGTCTCCTGCATTGCAGGCAGATTTTTTTAGCAACTGAGCTACCAAGGAAGCCCCAGGGGATTATGGGCATGGCTTTTTCTAGAGGGATCCTATCCATGGTAGTGTTTCTTCAGGAAAACCTACCTTTGATCAGATGTATCTTCAGAATTGGGCTTTCCTCTTCAATTATTTCACTTAGCCTTACAACCTTATACCATCCCCCACTGAGTTAGGCAGTCTCTGGCCTAAAAATGTGCTCTGTTTGGTGGGAGTAATGTTGGTCAGACTAATTTTTCAGCAAAAACTGATTATTGAAATTTAGAGAAATTTTAAAAGCATGACTTCCCAGCTATTTTGCATATCTGACAACACCAACCTCATCGTCCCCATAACAAGAATCTACTAGTGCAACTGCCCGCTCCAGCTGTCACACACCCAGTCATTCCCCAATGTCTTTGTGATCCTGAGGCCCTTTACCACCTGTGATTTATCATCAAGCTTGAAGGAAAAAGAAATTATCTCTTGTGCCATGGTAAATGAAAAATCCTGGTGCTGTAGATTACAAGTATGCATGAGCACCCATGGAAACCCATCTCCTACACCCACTGTAACTTTTACCATCTGGTACTGGACATGCCTGCCTTGTCTAGTGGAGGGAGAAAATGGTGATATCTTTCAAGGTGACTTCACCTCAGCATGTTCTTTTCTGCACAGTATGCAAAAGGAAGAATCTTCCTGCACAAATCTCTATTTTTCTGTTCATGATGCCATTTCATACAGTTCTATTCAGACAATAACCATCCATAATCATAGAGTGCACTCATATTATTTTGTATGAAACTGAAAAAAAAATTAAACTAAGGGTTTTAGCAAAAATAAAACAAGATATTTAAAGATAAACAAAGTTAATCTTTTCAGGGAAAATAAGAATGTGAATCCCTCTACCTGCCATTCGACTCCGTAGTACTCACCCTGAAGGGAGAGATAAATCCACTATTCCTTCAGGCAGCTTCAGTTTCCTAATGTTTCTCATTGTGTTCTTATTGTGATCCTCTGAGTGGTATCCTTGTGTTTTTGACCCTTCATGAAAATTCATGGAAGAAACTTAAACACCATAATCTCAAGTGAAAGAAGTCAAGCTGAAAATTCTGCACAAACAATTCCAACTATTTGGCATTTTGGAAAAGGCAGAACTGTAGAGACAGTATAATGATCAGTTGTTCATGGGTTAGGGAGGGAAGAAAGTGGAGCACAGAAGATTTATAGGGCAATAAAACTACTCTATATGGTATTATAATGGTGGATACATGTTGTTATACATTTGTCCACACCTACAGAGGGCACAAAAACAAGAGTAAACCTAATATAAACTATGACTTCTGGGTAATAATGACGTGTTAATGTTGGTCCATCAATTGAAGCTGTAAACAAAAAAGACAGAGTCTTGCTCATCACTCAGTTATACAGTGGGCAAAGTAACACCCATTGCAGTTGCCTACCAGCAGTGTGACCTGGGGGGAATTCAGGATGGTAAAAAATAGAATGAAGCATTCTGTGTTTTTTGGATATACAGCCTCTAGATAGTTAAGATGCATATGTAAGAAAGAATTTCAGTGACACCAGATTCTTGCATCTTCCCATACTTAGAGAGTAATAAGATCATTAACTTGAGATATCTGTTTTTGTGATTAGCAGGAATGTTCTACCAAGGTGTATGCTAGACTTCATGTATTTCCTAGTATCAAAATTTATAAACCTACTGGCTCTTCCCCTACCTATTCAGAGCAGTCCTCTCAGAGCTTGTGAGAAACTATTTCCCAGGCTATAGTCTTCAGTAGATTTCCTGAATTAAGCTAAACTCACTTTTCTTTCAATCAACACAATTGTACTATGGTGAAGGATGTTAATAAGGAAGGAAGTTATGATATGTACATATGAGCAGGGTATACGGAACATCTTTGTACCTTCCTCTCAATTTTTCTATGAATCTAAAACTACTATAAAAAGTTCATTCATTTTATTTGTTTTAAAGTTCATTTAAAAAAATAACATGACAAAGTACAGAGAAAAGACTTGCACCCACATAACGTAAAATTCCATTAAATGTTCCCTCCAGTTTTGATATCACTGTAGTAATCATGGACGTTTTCTGGGTTATTCCCATTAACCAGTACCTTGCCTTTACCTTATAATAGCCCACTAAGAGCCTTCCTATAAAGAAAGTCAAGTCCTCATTACCTTGAGTTTGCCTGGTTCCTTCTTGAAAAATTCACTTACTAGCTGATATTTCTGTGAATTATGTTTTCCTGCCTCTCTTTTTTTCCGTCTGAATCATTGTTCTTAAAATGGCATGACTCTTTGTCATTCTCATGAGAGCTTTCCTAGCTAAATTTGTATCTCACTCTTTTACTTCTTTCCTAGATCTTTCCCTCATGCTGCCTTGTCATGTAGAAACTCCCTTATCCTTCTGCTTTCCTTCTTTTAAAATTATCTTGAAAGTGCCTTGAAACAAAGAAGTCTCATGTTGAATTTTTCAATTTAAGAAATTAGAAATAGTTTTAAGAACAAATGTCGAAATTTTATGAGTCTGTGTTTTTGTTTTCATTCATTACACCTTAAAATCTTGTGAATGTACAAATAAAAGATTTGCTTTAGATAGTGGTATTTAGAATCAAAGATTATAAATTACTTCTGGTGATAAATATCAAATCCTTAACCAGTAATAAAGCTATATTCCTTAATTACTTTGCTTTTACCATCTGCCAAAGAATACATTAAAGAATATACTAAACAAAAGAGTGAGCTGTAAACCCTGAAATTCCGTGCAACAGCCATAGGAATTTTCCCTTGTGATAAATGACACATTACTTCAGTGGAAGATTTGAGGTAAGGGGAAGGAAAGGAAGCTGTCAAGGAAGATTGAAAGGCAGATGCATGATGAATACGAGGCAAACTTCAACTCTTTTTATACTTTCTTAACTTTAACTCTTGACTGTGCTATAGCATAGCACAAAACATTGATAGCTTACTTCTCTGTACCTACTTGTATACACGTAAAATGGGCATTTGCATTATAATTTGTAGCATTTTCAAATGGAAGTGACTTTTTACATCTTATATTTTACTAAATGTAAAAAAAAAAAAGGCAAAATTCTATGGCAGTAACTGTTGGACTTGCAATTTTTGAACTATGTATCTGAGCCTGAAAATTGTTTTCTATGCTTGGACAGTACACTGCTTTTCCATCAATTTGAGGCACATAGAAAGTTCAAGCTGGAAGGATTTTGGAAATCATTTGGTCCAAGATTCATTTTATAGATGAGTGAGTCAAAATAAAAATTATGAAAAGTGTAAAGATGAATCAAATGTACTTGTTAGAAGATTCAATTTGTTGTTTCACATTACTGTAGCTATTAGAGGATAAGACCAAGCTGAAAAGAAAATACTCATACAGTGATAGTACTTTGGATTAAAAAGGGAAAAATATAATGAAGGCTGCAGTCATTTAAAGAAAAATCATGTTATCCATGGTTGAGTTTATTGTAATGGCATAGACGTGCCAAGTATTATGGAGGAGATTGGAACAACTTCTCAAACAAACAAAAAGATTTCCATTCAGGTTAAGTCACCAGTCATACTGATTTCTAACACCTTAAGTTGTGGTCTATCCTATGGTTATTAGCATTAAGCATCTGAATTGTACTAACCAGGATCTATATGATGACCTTAAAGAAATGTGAAGATATGGATAATGAGTCCATCTACCTGTATATTAAAGATTTTTAATTTTATGAACACCAAGATTCTAATCTTACGATCAATTTTAAAAGAATCATAACATTTTAAAATGAATGTATATTTGTTTTTCAAATTAACAGTATCACAATAATTATGATCACTAGAATTTCAATGATTTTTTAATTTATATTCAAATATTTGAATAGGAATAATTTCACATTCAAAATTTGTTTTAGCATGACATTTCAACATTGCTCATTGCTTGTTGAACCTATTTGGATCAATTATAGAATGTGAAATTGTTTAATAACATAGGAAAACTGGAAATGAGTGAGATATTTCATTAATAAACCTCAGAGTGAAACTTAAGTGAGGATACATACTAATATTTGATAAACAGAGTTAGGACATGGGAAGTCTACTATTTGTATACATGTTTTTACAAATGTAAGGAGCTAAACATTTCTCTAATAAATCTAAAATATGAAAGAAAATTCTGTATGAATTAGAAAGATACTCTTTAATAAATATATCAACTTTTAAAATCCTATACTATTTTCAAAGATAAGCAAGAAAAAGAAAAAAGAAAGAAAATGAAGTCACTCAGTTGTGTCTGACTCTTTGTGACCCCATAGACTATAGCCTGCCAGTCTCCTCAATCCCTGGGATTTTCCAGGCAAGAATACTGGAGTGGGTTGCCATTTCCTTCTCCAGGAGAATCTTCCCTACCCAGGGATTGAACCCTGGTCTCCTGCATTGCAGGCAGACTCTTTATGGCCTGAGCCACCAGGAAATCCAAGTAAGAAAAAAAGAACAGTAAAAAGAAAGCATTTTTGAGTTTCTCAGAGTCTAAGAATCAATACAAATAACTGACCAAAGGGCTTGTATCATTGTGGATTATACAAAAATTTCAGTACTTGGAATTTCACAAAAGGAGCAGTGTATCTGGATGGTGGAATGAAAAGAAAATAACTTGAAGCAATGTACAGGTTCAGAACCTGGTTCAGCCATGTTTTAACTGTATAATAATATTGATAGATACATTACTTAAAATGTCTAAGCTTCAGTTTTAGATCTTGATCATAAGGGAGGTTGTAGGGATATATATATAAAATGTCTAACAGATAATCATAGCTCAGTTGGTAAAAAAAAATCTACCTGCAATGCAGAAGACCTGGATTTGGTTCCTGGGTCAGGAAGATCCCCTGGAGAAGGAAATGGCAACCCACTCCAATATTTTTGCATGGGAAATCCCATAGTCAGAGGAGCCTGCTGGGCTACAGTCCATGGGGTTGCAAGAGTTGGACACATCTTAGCGAGTAAACCACCATCAGATAATGGGTATCATTTTATGTTAACTCCTTTCTCTATAAGCTCCGACTGTAAGAGTTACTACCTGGCACACTTTTTTTTTTTTTTTAAGAAACTTGGGATTCACACTCTATAAGGTAAATAAAAATTCAATGAAGCATCACATTTTCACAAAAATGTTATGCAAAATGATTGACATTAAGAGACTGATGGGAAAGAGGCAAGGTCTGTTGTGGAAACCATTTGGTTATAGCCAGTGTTAGTTGCTTAGCCTTGTTTGACACTTTGTGACTCCATGTACTGTGGGCCTCTCTGGTCCATGGCATTCTCCAGGCAAGAATACTAGATTAGGTAGCTATTTCCTTCTCCAGGGGATCTTCCTGACCAAGGTTTGAACCCAGGTCTCCCGCGTGCAAGCACATTCTTTACCGCCTAAGCCACCAGGCTAAGAAATTGGTTAATTTATCAGGGTTAGAGACAAAAGAAAAAGCAATTTAGAGTAATAGGGGTTGAAGGTTAGAAGAGATAGGATCAGGAAGGAGGGATTTTTCCTAAGTGAAGATGCGAACATAAGAGAAAAAATATTTTAATTTTATTTTTCTAATCGAAGTATTTGTTGTTCAGTCACTCAGTGGTGCCTGACTCTTTGTAACCCCAGCACACAAGGGGTTCACTGTCCTCCATTGTCTCTGAGAGTTTGCTCAAATTCATGTTCCATTGAGTCAGTGATGCTATCTAACCATATCATCCTCTGCTGCCCCCTTCTCCTCTCGCCCTCAATCTCTCCCAGCATCAGGGTCTTTTTCAATGAGTTGGCCAAAATATTGGAACCTCTGCTTCAGCATCAGTTCTTCCAATGAATATTCAGGGTTGATTTCCTTTAGGATTGACTGGTTTGATCTCCTTGCTGTCCAAGGGACTCTCAAGTGTCTTTCCAGTGACAAAATTTAAAAGCATCAATTCTTTGGTCTTCAGTCTTCTTTATGGTCCATCTCTCACATCTATATATGACTACTGGAAAAATCATAGCTTCAATTATACTAACCTCTGTTGGCAAAGTAATGTCCCTCCTAGACAGTGAATACACTGTCTAGGTTTGTCATAGCTTTTCTTCCAAGGAGCAAGTGTCTTTTAATTTCTTGGCTGCAGTCACCATCCACAGTGATTTTGGAACCCAAGGAAATAAATCTGTCACTTTTCCCACTTTTCCCCATCTATTTGGCACAAAGTGATGGGACCAGATGCCATGATCTGTTTTTTGAATATTGAGTTTTAAACCCAGCTTCTCCACTATCCTCTTTGAACCTCATCAAGAGGCTCCTTAGTTCCTGTTCATGCTCTGCCATTAGGGTGGTTTTATCTGCATATCTGAGACTGTTGATATTTCTCCCAGCAATCTTAATTCCAGTTTGTGAATCATCCAGCCTGTCATTTAACATGATGTTCTCTGCATATAAGTGAAATAAGCAGGGTGAAAACATACAGCCTTGATGTACTTCTTTCCCAATTTTGAACCAGTCTGTTGTTTGATGTCTAATTCTAACTGTTGCTTCTTGCTCTGCCTACAGGTTTCACAGGAGGCAGGTAAGGTGGTCTGGTATTTCCATCTCTGTAAGAATTTTCCTCATTTTGCTGTGATACATAAGTCAAAGGCTTTAGTGTAGTCAGTTGAAGTAGAGTTGATTTACAGTGTTGTGTTAGTTTTAGGTGTATAACAAAGTGATTCATACACACACACACACACACACAATTCTATGTGTTAGACACTCAGTTGTGTCTGATTCTTTGCATATATATATATATATATATATATATATATATAATAATTTCAGATTCTTTTCCCTTATCAGTTAGTATGAAATATTGAGCATAGTTCTCTGTGCTAAACTGTAAGTCCTTAAGAAAAATTTTCAGCATAATGGAGTTGGTTTTATAAGCTCAAGTGGTCATGCCTGGAAATTGTTGCCAGCGAGCCCAACTTTGAAAACCTTTAATGAGGATCTAATCCTAAGGCCGCCAGGATGTTTATTATAATGGTGTGGGAGACAGCAAATTATTTGCCTGTGACCAAATTATTTCACTAACTTATGACTGTTGTGTGAAGAATATAGTATAAGTTAAGGGCTCATTTCCCATGAGGAATTAAATTTTGGGGTGATGGTAATAATGTTCCCTTTTATGGCTTTATAGGTTATTTTGTTTCTGCTTGTATATAGTAATGAAAGGGGAATTATATAAGTATGTGACCAAAACAAATAGAAAAGTGAAATACAGTCTAAATATTTATACTTATATATGCCAGGAAGCATAGGTTGAGGCTGGGTTGGAATTAGAAACAGCTGAATTTCAGCCCCTAACCTTTCACTTTTGTGATATTGGTCAAATTATTTCACAGTTTTAAGCTTCAATTTCCTCATCAGTAACACACTTCACTTGGAAAGTGTGTAGCCATTTGGCACAGATCTCAACATAAACTCCGCATGTAGATTAGCTCTGATCATCATTAGTTATAACTGATTAAATATAAGGAAGGAAAGAAAGGGTATCAGATGGATAGATAGAGAAATGGGTGGATATTTGGGTAATAGAAGGAGGAAAGGAGGGGGAGATAAGAGGAGGAAAAGATGGAAGGAAGAAAGGAAATAAATTAGGGAAGGAGAGGAAATAATTTATTAGAGCAAAATTATATGTTTGTTTATTTTCTAATTTTGATATTCTGGAGATAAGTTATACATTGAATGAATAGATAGTATGTGAACTGAGTATTCTTTTCTTAAATATAATTCATGCAAGACAACAGTCAAATAAATATTGAGAGATTTCAGATATGCATGTCTAAAATTTAGTGAATATAGAGGTTGGCCACTGTTGTATCTTGTCCATCAGCTTCTTTTAGAGGCTTTTAAGTTAAATTCACTTGTACAAGAATTCAAGTAATTTATATTAGCCAGTTGAAATGTCAACTAGAAACTGAAATTAAGATTTATTTATGCACTAATGCCAAACCTGTTGAAATACAATGTCCTTAGGAAGTGTCATTTGGGATGTTAATGTTATTGATGCTAGATCGGAAATGGGTGAAGCAGATGTAATGTGAACTTGCTAATCCATTTTATTTGAAATATTTGAAAAATTATAGTTTTCCTTTTTAAATATACTTTTGTACATTTCATTTTTGCTTTTATATTTTATATTTCATTCAGAAAATCTAGAATTGTTTTATATACCTTGTTACTTTGGCCACCTCATGTAAAGAGTCGACTCATTGGAAAAGACTCTGATGCTGGGAGGGATTGGGGGCAGGAGGAGAAGGGGATGACAGAGGATGAGATGGCTGGATGGCATCACTGACTTGATGGTCATGAGTCTGAGTGAACTCCGGGAGTTAGTGATGGACAGGGAGGCCTGGCGTGCTGCGATTCATGGGGTTGCAAAGAGGCGAACACGACTGAGCGACTGAAATGAACTGAACTGAACTGAAGGACTATGGGTTTTAGGAAAACCCTTTTGACACAAATCCAAGTCAAAAAATTTATATAACCACAAAATATTTCTCCACTGAAGTTTACCATAAACAAAGCAATAAGTAAACAGCAATTTGAGATGAAATATTTTCAGCTCACATCACAAAAGAATTTTAATTTTCTTAATGTTTAAAGAACTGCAAATTAGTGAGAAAAATTCTTGGAATATAATAGATAAAAAGAACCAAGCATAAGCTAGTAAGCAAAAAATATATAAAAGGTTTTTATTTTTAAAATGTGTAGCCTCATTTATATAGGTAAATATCAGTTGAAGCTGATGTTTATCAGCTTCATTTCCTACTTTCGAGATTAGCAAAGGATTAATCTTTATAATAAACTACACTAATGGGAAATTCTAAGGAAAGCATATATTGTCATACAATGTAAAATGCAAGCAAAATTGAGCTGTTTTATAAGAAGTACAACTGTCAATAGCATTTAGAATGAAATCATATATATCACCTTTGACCTGGCAATGCTTCTTTTAGTTTTTTCTTTTTTTCCCCCAAGAAATACATCTACTGACATAAAAAGCAAGTGATCCATTTACAACAATTCTCCCTGCAGAGTTTTGGTAATAGAAAAGAACTGGACATTCAATATCACAGAAATCCAAGTCTATGACCCGACTAGTAATGCTGAAGAAGCTGAAGTTGAATGGTTCTATGAAGAACTGCAAAACCTTTTAAAACTAACACCTAAAAAAGATGTCCTTTTCATTATAGGGGACCATAATGTGAAAGTAGGAATTCAAAAAACACCTGGAGTAGCAGGGAAATTTGGCCTTGGAGTACAGAAAGAAGCATGGCAAAGGCTAATAGAGTTTTGCCAAGAGTGGTCATAGCAAATACCCTCTTCTAACAACACAAGAGAAGACTCTACACATGGAGATCACCAGATGGTCAACACTGAAATCAGATAGATTATATTCTTTGCAGCCAAAGATGGAGAAGTTCTATATATTCAGCAAAAACATGACTTGGAGCTGACTGTGGCTCAGATCATGAACTCCTTATTGCCAAATTCAGACTGAAATTGAAGAAAGTAGGGAAAAACCACAAGAGTATTCAGGTATGACCTAAATTAAATCTCTTTTGATTATACAGTGGAAGTGAGAAATAGATTTAAGGGACTAGATCTGATAGNTAGATCAGTGTTTCTAAAACTTTCTCATGTCCTGGAACACTTACAAAGTGACATTATTTCTACTTATACAGGGACATACACGTATAAAGCAACCAGCCTGTGGGCCTAGCCATAGCCCCCTAGCTTTGAATTTAACAGGCTGCATTCTTTAGAATAAAGAGGCTCTGCTTATCTTCACACATTAAATAATCTCTGCTTTTATTTTTGTTAAAGACATTTATTTATTTACAGCTGTGCTGGGTCTTTGCTGTTGCATGTGGGCTTTCCCTATTTGTGGTGAGTGGAGACTACTCTGTGATGTGGAGGCTTCTCATTGCAATAGTTTCTCTTGTTGGGGAGCATGGGCTCTAGGTGTGTGGGTTTCAGTATCTGGAGTGCATGGGCTCAGTAGTTATGGCTCATGGGCTCTAGAACACTGGTTTAATAGTAGTGACACGTGGGCTTAGCTGTCCCACAGCAAGCGGGATCTTCCTAGGCCAGGGATTGAACCTGTGTCCCCTGCATTGTCAGGTGGATTCTTTACCACTAAGAACGAGGGAAGCCCTCTGCTTTTATCTTAAATATTCTTCTCACTTTAAAGATTGCTTTCTGGTAGAGGCTTCCCTGGTGGCTCAGATGGGAAAGAATGCATTTGCAATGGAGACCCGGGTTTGAGCCTTAGTTCAGGAAGATCTCCTGGAGAAGGGAATGGCTATCCATGCCAGTATTCTTGCCTGGAAAATTCCATGGACAGAGGAGCCTGGCAGGCTACAGTCCATGGGGTTGCAAAGAATTGGACATGACTGAGTGACTTAACACTTTCACTTTCTTTTTTCAGAAGTAAACCCAGTACCCACTCAAGTTTGCAACTCCTAGATTTCTTGTGCTGTCATCTCACTCCCCATTCTCCTGGAGACAGGATTCCCTTGCATTTTCTCCAACCTTGCCTCCACTTTCCTACCCACAATATTTTGCTTAGGCTCCTATTATTTCCAGAAATATCCTTCCCTATCAAAATCCTCTGAGGAATGTATATCTGTTTTTCAAGGTCTAAGTTAAATCATCTCTTCTCTAAAAATTCTTCTCTGAGTCTCCTATTTACAATTAATTTCTTCCATCTCTAACTGAATTTGTTTCTACCTTTAATTATAGTACTTACCTTTTTGAGTCTTATCTAGTCACCTCCCCACCCAAGGTTTCAGTGATTCTTAACCCTTCCGGGGCATTACAGAAGCCAGGGTGCTTCTCCAAATCTGGTATGAGATGCCAGGGCTCAGCCTCCCGATATTTTGGTTCNCTCTAACTCCATTTGTTTCTACCTTTAATTATAGTACTTACCTTTTTGAGTCTTATCTAGTCACCTCCCCACCCAAGGTTTCAGTGATTCTTAACCCTTCCGGGGCATTACAGAAGCCAGGGTGCTTCTCCAAATCTGGTATGAGATGCCAGGGCTCAGCCTCCCGATATTTTGGTTCAGGTGGTCATGTGAGGTAGGGCCCAGGTAGTTTGAACCTGCATGTAAGATTGAGCATCCTGGTAGAGCCTCTGATTTTCAAGCCACTGCCTGTGTTATTTTAGCTATTTATTTGATTATTTTAATTTGTTTGTAGGAGATGATTTGCAACTGACCATATAGGGAAGATTGTTCAAATTCACTGTTTTGGATAAGTGATGTTAAGTCTATCTTTCTAAAATGACAGATCCATATTCATTATTAGCAGTTTCTAGTTTATATCATCAGGGAGAAGAAAGGTTATTATTTAATTATTAATATTAGCTTTGACAGGTAGGTATAAATCTTTTCCAAATAATTTTTGTGTCAGTATATTTATATTGAAGCTTTTATTTATGATAGGAAAGATACAATCGTAGCTTACAGTAATGAGGTTGGAATTCCATTTGTCAGAGGACTGTTTTTGTCCTTTTATCAAGATTCAGTTCAGTTCAGTGCAGTTGCTCAGTCATGTCCGACTCTTTGCAACCCCATGAACCACAGCACGCCGATGTAAATTTTAAAAACCTAATTGTTGTATTTAGATTGTAAACATTAGTGTTTAAGGATTTCTTCTGCATGATAAAAGGATAATAAGATATTTATTTAAAATTTGATATGAAAATTTTGGGAGGGCATGATATGAAAATTTCTGTAAGTACCGAACATAAATGAATTGTGATGTCTTTGTATTGTGTTATCTTAATTTCCTAGAATTCTCATCACTATGGTTTCTGATAGTTGTTTAGTCACTGAGTCATGTCTGACTCTGTGTGATCCCATGGATTTTAGCCCACCAGGCTCTTCGTCCGTTGGATTCTCCAGGCAAGAATACTGGACTGGATTGCTATTTCCCTCTCCAGGAAAAAAAAAAAAAAAAGACGTTTTGTGAGTGATTTTTGGAAAGCAGATATGAAGCACCAGCTTTAATTTTTATGTTCTGAACCTTATTCAGGGAGGCAGGCATGCTGCTGATGGGGCTTGCACTGTGAGAGTGGGGCAGCATCTAAACCAGCCCCTTTCCCAGCTCCTCCTGGAGCTCCTCCTTCAGCTTCTCCATCTCTGGGCAAATTCATATGCAGCTCTGTGGTTAAATACTGTAAGTTTCCGCTTTCCATGAGGTGGGAGATACTGCAAGGAAGATAAGATTCTAGTTTATTCCCGTAGTTTATACATTCTTCTTGTTCTTGTCCACACCCAGCTTGCCTTCCAAACTGTCTGACATGTAGTGACGTCAGGCTCAGCAATAGATGCTGAGTCGGGGTGCACAGAGAGACTCCCTTAGCTTCTGCACATGCACAGACCTCTTTCCTCTAACAAACCAAATTTCTAATCAAGGGTCACATAGGTGTTTGCTTATGCCTCCTTACTCTCTTTTACTCTAGAACAAATCCTCTAAATTTTTCTTTCCCTAAAGACACTGGCTTTTTGAAGAAATAAGTTCAGCTGCATTTTGCCTCCTGAATTTGCCTATTTTTCCCCAAGGGGTTCTTCTATGCACTGTATTTATTGTATATTGAAAATCAAGTCTATGGCTTAATTCAATTCAGTTTAAATGTTTTATGTAGAAATGCTTCCAAGGCAGAACATGTTTTTCTTCTGTATCACATCAGAAGAGACCTGATATCATCTGCTCCCTAACTGTTAGTGATACTACATTTAACCACTGGAAGATAGTGACCACCAGGTCACTTCCCTCACTAGGTAGGTTCTTCTCTTTGTAATTAGCAGGTTACTGGTAACATGATACTTTTGCACCCTGTGAATAAAAGTACAGCTTTTATCTAATACCTTTAGCATCCATTGATGACTCTTGCTTAGTTAGATTATTTCACTGGGTGTCACAAATAGTGATTTTCTAATTGTATCCTTTCTTCAATATTTATTAGTTTGTATTCTGCTTTTTAAAAAAATTTCCCTTTTTGAGAGATTTATGATCACTATAAAAATTTCTTTTGTTAATGTTAGAAATTTGCGTAACAGCAAGGAACAGTTCAATTGTGTCTTTAATCTGCTTACCTCTCATGTACAGTATTACATAGACTAGGTGTGAGATTTATGAGGGGAGCAAAAATACTTTTCTAAAGTGATGCTTAGGTAGATGAGTATTCACATGAAGACTAAGCTTTAGAGAAAGATTTATTGGACAGTTTTGAATGCTAAAATATTATTGTATAAAATTCCAGTGAGAGTCTGAGCTATGGTTTTCTTTGAATATTTTAAAATCTATCCGTCATAACAGCCCTAGAGAGACATACTATGGGGCTATAGTATTCTTTCTTGATTGATACCGAGATACCTAAAGACTTTCTTTGAGATAGATATAACTTAACATATGCAGAATAGTTGTAGAATATTTGTATTGAGGGTTTGTTGAATTCTAGTGAAATATATCAAAAAAATATATCAACATGTCTATCATTATCAGGTCTGTCTATCAGATGGAAACCAGTACAAGTCTAAGCTGTACCATTTGGGGAACACATTGGGCAATAAGGCACAACTGAGAAGGTCTTTTGAAATTTTAATATGATGGAATCCTATGCAAGTTAATGAGTTTCTTTTTAATCCTTGAGTCACTGCCTTGAAAGATATCCTAATAAAAGTTATTTTATGAACATAAATATATATAACTGAGTTATTTTTATGCCTCATTATAGAATATTCAAGAATAAATAATTGTCATGAATCATGTAGAAAAGATTAAGACTATCTGGTGATTTTTCAAAATCAAATCTGAAGATGAATTTTTTAAAACAATAATCATGATACTTTAAGGAGAATTACAGTTAGAAATGCATCTGTAATCTTTAATTTAATACATAAAACAAACATTATGTGTGTACATTGATCCTAAACTTTTAAAACTATAATTCCAAGTATGTTTAAAATTGGGTAATTATACTGATGCAACTTATGATAGAAAACTAGAAGATAAAGAAGAAAGAGGTTACACAGGAGAAAGAGTTAAGACTGATCTCTAAGAGCCAAAAAAGTATAGTTTTCTTAAGGTCAACGCATCAGTAAAGGTTGTCTATCCTTAATATGGGTTGTTAGAGATCCAACTATAATTTATTTCTCTAATCAGCATCATTTGTGGCTATGAGCCTTAAGTTCTTCTATAACTCTTAAGATGAAGATACTCAAAGAAAGAAAAATAGAGTAAAAATGTAATTCCAAAAGACTCTAGTGAGAGTTACAAGGCAAATCACCCCTCAGTGAAGTCTAAACTACTTATATCATGAAGGACTATGCACATGCTTAGCACACAAAAGATATTTTGAAAATGAGATCAGAGACAAAAAATTACAAGGATCATAAAGAAGTTTAATGTCATGAGAAAGAATTAGCAAAACAAAGCAAAAAAAAGACAAAAAAATTATATCCTCAAGGGATTGGTCTTGGGACCCTCATGCACATCCAAATCAATGTGTGCTCAATGTACTTTATATAAAATGGTATATAAGAGTTGGCCCTCTGTATCTGTGTGTTCCTCATCTCCCATATGGAAGGTTTACTGATTGTACTAAAGCTAAGATCACGGCATCTGGTCCCATCACTTCATGGCAAGTAGATGGGGAAGAGTGAGAGACTTTAGTTTTTAGGGCTCCAAAATCACTGTAGATGATGACTGAAGCCATGAAATTAAAAGGTGCTCCTTGGAAGAAAAGCTATGACCAACCTAAATAGCATAGTAAAAAGCAGAAACATTACTTTGTCAACAAAGTCCACCTAGTCAAAGCTATGGTTTTTCCTATAGTCATGTATGGATGTGAAAGTTCGACTATAAAGAAAGCTGATGCTTTTGAACTGCAGAGATCAAACCAGTCAATCCTAAAGGAAATCAGTCCTGAATACTCATTGGAAGGACTGGTGCTGAGGCTGAAACTCCAATACTTTGGCCATCTGATGCAAAGAACTGACTCATTGGAAAAGACCCTGATGATGGGAAAGATTGAAGGCAGAAAGAGGAGGGGATGACAGAAGATGAGATGGTTGGATGGCATCATCAACTTGATGGATATGACTTTGAGCAGGTTCCGGGAGTTGGTGAAGGACAGGGAAACCTGGTGTGCTGCAGTCCATGGGGTCACAAAGAGTAGGGTACTNAAAGATTGAAGGCAGAAAGAGGAGGGGATGACAGAAGATGAGATGGTTGGATGGCATCATCAACTTGATGGATATGACTTTGAGCAGGTTCCGGGAGTTGGTGAAGGACAGGGAAACCTGGTGTGCTGCAGTCCATGGGATCACAAAGAGTAGGGTACTCCTGAGTGACTGAACTGAACTGATTGTACACCCTAGAAACTGAAGAAAGCAGAAAAATCAAAATGAGTCTGTTTAGATTGTTAAGGAAGTAGAAGAAAGAGTAGAATTCACATAACAATAATAGTGAAAAATAATCACACAACAGTTTAAATACAGTCAAAGGGAAAAATGAGGAATTTGAAAGTATATTTGAGGAAATCACTCAGCCTAGAGAAATGTAGAGGTTAGGACTCAGTTAGGACTCAGTTCAGTCACTCAGTCATGTCCAACTCTTTGCAAACCCATGAACTGCAGCACACAGGCCTCCCTGTCTATCACCAACTCCCAGAGTTTACTCAAACTCATGTCCATTGAGTCAGTGATGCCATCCAGCCATCTCATCCTCTGTCGTCCCCTTCTCCTCCTGCCTTCAATTTTCCCAGCATCAGGGTCTTTTCCAATGAGTCAGCTCTTCCAATCAGGTGGCCNAGGCCTGGTGTGCTGCAATTCATGGGATCGCAAAGAGTCGGACACGACTGAGCGACTGAACTGAACTGAGACCAAGGAAAATAAAATAATCAAAGTTATCAAGACTCATTATTTTCCAGAACTGCAGAAAGACATGAATATCACGAATCAATCTATATCATACCCACAACATCTGGTCATTTCAGTTTTCTGCTTAATGCTATTCAATGCTGCATTGCTCATAAATAAGGTTAATCCTTAGCATGACATATGATTAGATTCCTACTCTGTCTCCTTTGACCTTCGCTTCTTATCATTCCCAGAAATCATATATTTAATCTATGACCAATTTCTTTCTCATTTCCTCCCGTTTATTCATAAATCTGCACTGAATAAAATTCCTTCTTCCTCACTTACTCTCATCTCTCATCTCATTTGGTCTCCGTCAACATCTGCCAGAGTAGACTTTACCTACTTTTTCTTTAAAGCTAATTTTAGATATCATGTCCTCTGACTACCTATCTCTATATCCCACCTAGAAAAGGAATGTTCTTGTCCCTTTTTGTCTTAACCTTTGCCCATTTATGGTTGGAGAGGAAATNTCATCTCTCATCTCATTTGGTCTCCGTCAACATCTGCCAGAGTAGACTTTACCTACTTTTTCTTTAAAGCTAATTTTAGATATCATGTCCTCTGACTACCTATCTCTATATCCCACCTAGAAAAGGAATGTTCTTGTCCCTTTTTGTCTTAACCTTTGCCCATTTATGGTTGGAGAGGAAATATTTCAATTGAAGATTTAACAGAAGAATGGTTTGGATAAGGAAAAATGCCCTTGGTTTGTAGGCTCTGGCTAGATGATTTAAATGAAGTATAAGAAAAATCTCTTCAGAATTTAGGGGATCAAGGAACTGTTAAAGCACTGAAAAAATTATGCACATAGGTTATTACTAAAATTATGGTATGGGGAAAATGACTATGATTCAGTCTTCAAGTCCTTGGTAAAAGCAGGATAATAATCAGCCAAGTAAACAATGGCGATGAAGAGGACAAAGTGGTATTTGTAGGTGAAAGCATCAAGAATAGTTTTTAATGGAAGTGAAAAAGCCTTGATGTGAAAGTGGTATACATGACAAAGAGATAATTATTCCTTCTCCTCAAAGTCTGCATGTGGAATTGGTGTTATAGCAAAATGGGCTGTCTTGTTCTGAAGTCATCTTTAAGTGAAATGGCATTGCACATAGGGGAAAGTCACATAAAGTCAAGGTAAGAAAATGTGAGCTATACATGTAAAAAAGATGATGAAGCAAGTGCATTCATTTATAAATTAAGTGACATTAATCAAATTATAATCTATTCCCTTGAAAGACATAACATTATGGATGATATAGTAAGCTCAGATATCTTCTGAATTATTGGGCGGACATGGGTTTGATGGCCAACAGATTCACTGGAATTGAGAAACTGCAAGTCTTGGAGGAAAAATGCTGGCAAATTTTACTTCAGGATTTAGCAAGTGGATTAAGGCTTCCCTGGTGGTTTAGATCATAAAGAAGCTTCCTGTAGTGTGGACAACCCAGGATTGATCCCTTGGTTGGGAAGGTCCCATGGAGAAGGGAATGACAAACCACTCCAGTATTCCTGCCTAGAGAATTCCATGGAAAGAGGAGCCTGGCAGGCTACAGTCCAGGGGTTACAAAGAGTCAGACACTACTGAGCAACTAATACTTTTCCTCATTTGGTGAACCCAGGGTCACTTTTTTGATTTTCCTGAAACTAACTCAGGCTAAAACCACTGGGCCTTTGGCAGTCCTTCCTTTGAAATGTGCTTAAACAGATTTAGTCTTACCAAAGAGTAGTGTACACATTTTGACCATTTTTCTCTCTGTGTCCATCTGAGCAGAGAGATGGTGTGAGACAAACACTTATGTCAGGTAGCTTGGAAAGAAGACATTCAAAATATTTGGGTGCAATCACTTCGAATGGTAGATGTCAGTGAATCTGCCAGCCTGCTGAATCTAAAGTGTTGAATTATTGTTGCTTGCCTAAGGCTTTTCTGGTTCTTTGGATGATAGATATTGACAGAGAAGAAGAACTTATAAAGAATTTCCTTTTTGATTTGTAGAGATCCCACATGGCGCCTGTGTGTTTCACGGGGGTGATGTATTTCCCCTTAAGAGCCTGCTTACTGGTGTTGACTATTGTGTCACTCTCTGCAAAGATCAGTGGGTCGTAGGCAATGAGGAAACTGAAACTTTACTCTGAGAAGGCTGCTCATAAATGATACCTCAGTCAAAGCAGAACACAAATGAATGCATCCAGGAGTGTGTGGATGAGCAATGTCTGTGGGGACATGGGTCCTCAGAATCTACCCTAACTCATGACAGAGGAAAGCTGAACTGGGGAATAACACAAAAAACTCTTTGTTGTGATAAAACAACCTGTTTTCTCTTTAGGTACCGACGCAATTTGGGCAAAGCACACATTCTACCTTTTTCTAAAGAGTCAGCAGAAAACCCCATTAGTTGTACATTTTAATACCTTAATAAAACCCCTAATGATATAAGTTTTAAAGATGATATACTGATAGATAGGGGGAATAAGCTAAAATGGATATACTACTATATTTTTGCTCAGTCAAACCAGAATTTTAGAAATAAAAAGGTCAAATTTAAAAAGGTGGGAGAATGAGAAATTCATAGCGCAGCTAGGGTCTGCTTACTAGAATTAATAGGTTTTTAAAAGTCTAAACACTGGCTTCCCTGGTGACTCCGACACTAAAGAATCTGCCTGCAAGGCAAGAGACCTGGGTTTGATCCTTGGGTCAGGCAGATCCCCTGGAGAAGGGAATGGCAACCCACCACAGTATTCCTGCCTGGAGAACTCCAGGGACAGAAGAACCCAGCCACCGACATTCCATGGGGTTGTAAAGAGTTGGACACAACGGAGCAACTGACACACTTTCAGCATCGAACGGTAGCACAACCAAATAAAATAAGGTGATGTAAGTATCCCATCTCTCAGTAGTTATTGAACATTTTCTCATACTGGAATTAAAACAAAAAATGCAATCCAGAGCTATAAGGAATTCAGTCTACTTGGAGATATTTGAACATGTCTAAGTAGTATCATCTGCTTTACCATTTGGGGAAAGAAATATAATCACACACCAATAATTTTTTTTTCCAACTGGTTATGCAGTTCTCGACTTGCCTTTATTCTTTCTGATTTTCAAGCACCTGAAGTTCATGTAGGCTAAGAAGATAGATCTAAACTTTGAAATGTTGTTACCTTTCTTTGGTTGCTAAAGCATGGTCTCACTGCTAATCATTATTCTTTCAGAGTTTGATGAATACTTGTTCATGCTCTGGTGATGTCTCATTGAGAGACCCCTTGACCCAGGTTTCAGTGATGTGAGCATCCTGGGGACTCGAGATGACAGCACTCTTATTCTCAAGTTCAGCTTCTGTTTCTCAGCTGACTGGGTCCTCTCTGTGTTCGGGACTTCGGCTTTTTGCCCTGAATTGCTTGTCTGTTGTATTCAGCCTTGGTCATTAGCCCAGACTCCTTCTTCCCTCGTGGTTATTTCCCTGGAGATTTTCCTGGCAGTAGAAATAAGTCAGGACCACATTGTGCAACTACATTTTCTGAACTGTGATTCTCCTGAGTAAGTGAGTTCTCGGGCACTCCCCTCCCAATAGGCTTCTTTGTTTCTTCCGTAGATTTTCTTACCAATTCCTTCATCAAGGATGATGATTGTGGATGTATACCAAAGTCATAGGGAAATACAGCTTCCAGTAACTATATTATACTCTTTAGCCATGGAATGAGCACTTCCCCCTNGTATTCAGCCTTGGTCATTAGCCCAGACTCCTTCTTCCCTCGTGGTTATTTCCCTGGAGATTTTCCTGGTAGTAGAAATAAGTCAGGACCACATTGTGCAACTACATTTTCTGAACTGTGATTCTCCTGATTAAGTGAGTTCTCGGGCACTCCCCTCCCAATAGGCTTCTTTGTTTCTTCCGTAGATTTTCTTACTAATTCCTTCATCAAGGATGATGATTGTGGATATATACCGAAGTCATAGGGAAATACAGCTTCCAGTAACTATATTATACTCTTTAGCCATGGAATGAGCACTTCCCCCTTGCCTTATATTTGCACTGAAGTAAAATGGTAAGATAATAATAAAATTCATTATTATTAAGTAATCCTTCTGTCTGTGCTTGTGGGTCTAGAAGTAGCTGAATTTATTTTTAAATTCACTTTTATTTAGTGCTGGGTAGGAAGGATAATTTCTTGATATGTTAATTTTTTTTGTTGTTGTTCATACTGCTTTTTATTGTTTCTCTCAAATCTCAAGATGGTAACCTGGACCTTTTGTGGTTTTTTTCTTTCTATTGGCTTTGATTTACCTAATTAATGAGAATATATTAGAATGTCCAAGAGAGAAGAAAGGACAGAGGAAAGAATTAGATTTTAGGATCAGACTTGAAGAAACTTTGAGACTAAACGAAGGGATGGGAATGGCAGAAGTGATGGGTTCCTGGGGTTGGAGATCTATCCAGAGTAATATACCTAGGACTACTTACATGCCAGATCTTAGAGGGGTAATTTCTACACAAGTGGGGGACATCAAACACTAAGTGTACCAGACTTGCAATTCTGGGCCTGGGCTTGACTCAGAAGCCCCAGGACTGCCCTTCTTCCAGAAAATTCCAGCTTAGACAGTGGGCATGTTGGCAGAGATAAGCATGATCTGAAGACGACAGGACATTTCCACAAATTCCCTTTATTTATAAGATTCCAAGTCTTTTGTCTGAAATCCTGAAAAGATTTGTGCTGATGGTCAAGAGTGAATATAATACTAGCCTGGCCAAGGGTGGACTTGAAGCAAATTAAATATCACTCAAAAATAAAATAACAGTTTTTTTTTTTGTATACAGTTATTAAAATCATATTTATCACTAATTGAAGATAAATTTTTTCTGGTGGGGCCTTCACAAAGGCGATAATACTTGAGGTGGATCTTAATGAATGAGCAGAATTTCATGATGTGGAGAAGAGTATAGAAGTTTTGAGGAAGAGAATTTATTCTGAAGAAAGGTGTAAGAACAGAACATCTTGAAGGATCTTAGGTAATAGTAAGTGATCTAGTGTAGCCTGGTAGTAGAATGATATGACAATAATAATAAAGTGCATTATTATTAAGTGATATTTCTGTCTGTACCTGTGGACCTATAAGTAAGATCTACAAGTACAATCCACTTCTTTCTTGTAAGAGAGAAGGCTGTGTACAGACTTTACACAGTAGCTGAAGCTTCTTCATGAATACCTAGAATTTCTTTGTCTAAAGGACAATAGCATCATTTTTAAGTGGGTCATTTTTGTCATCATATATTTATTNAAGAGAGAAGAAAGGACAGAGGAAAGAATTAGATTTTAGGATCAGACTTGAAGAAACTTTGAGACTAAAAGAAGGGATGGGAATGGCAGAAGTGATGGGTTCCTGGGGTTGGAGATCTATCCAGAGTATATACCTAGGGCTACTTACATGCCAGATCTTAGAGGGTTGATTTCTAGGCAAGTGGGGGACATCAAACACTAAGTGTACCAGACTTGCAATTCTGGCCCTGGGCTTGACTCAGAAGCCCCAGGACTGCCCTTCTTCCAGAAAATTCCAGCTTAGACAGTGGGCATGTTGGCAGAGATAAGCATGATCTGAAGACGACAGGACATTTCCACAAATTCCCTTTATTTATAAGATTCCAAGTCTTTTGTCTGAAATCCTGAAAAGATTTGTGCTGATGGTCAAGAGTGAATATAATACTAGCCTGGCCAAGGGTGGACTTGAAGCAAATTAAATATCACTCAAAAATAAAGTAACAGGTTTTTTTTTTTTTTGTATACAGTTATTAAAATCATATTTATCACTAATTGAAGATAAATTTTTTTCTGGTGGGGCCTTCACAAAGGCGATAATACTTGAGGTGGATCTTAATGAATGAGCAGAATTTCATGATGTGGAGAAGAATATAGAAGTTTCCAGGAAGAGAATTTATTCTGAAGAAAGGTGTAAGAACAGAACATCTTGAAGTATCTTAGGTAATAGTAAGTGATCTAGTGTAGCCTGGTAGTAGAATGGTATGACAATAATAATAAAGTGCATTATTATTAAGTGATATTTCTGTCTGTACCTGTGGGCCTATAAGTAAGATCTACAAGTACAATCCACTTCTTTCTTGTAAGAGAGAAGGCTGTGTACAGACTTTACACAGTAGCTGAAGCTTCTTCATGAATACCTAGAATTTCTTTGTCTAAAGGACAATAGCATCATTTTTAAGTGGGTCATTTTTGTCATCATATATTTATTGTTCATTCATTCACTTTATTATGTACCTTTTCTGGGGCATGCACCATCATAGAGGCCTGGAATTACTAAATAGCAATGCTGAATAGAAACAGAGTTCTTTCTAAGATTCCAAATAAGAAGGAAGGCTATAAAAACATCACCAGTTAGATAATATAATGTTGGATGAGATAAGTGCTAGATGGTAAAATAGTGTGGGGCAAGGGCATGGGGAATAATGAGGGGTGTTTTATTAGCTGTGCAAACTAAGGGAAGCCTCTCTGGAGAGAAGTAAGAGAGAAAATCATAAGAATATCTGATGCAAAAACAGTGTTTTTGCATGAGGTTTATGCTTTTGAAGGATAAACCTGCCTATCTCAAGGAGAACTGACTGTAGATGGATAATAGGGAGACCAATTAGGATGTTATTGTTGTCTTCCAGGCTGAAGAGGAGGTGGCGGTGCAGCAAGTGNCTCTGGAGAGAAGTAAGAGAGAAAATCATAAGAATATCTGATGCAAAAACAGTGTTTTTGCATGAGGTTTATGCTTTTGAAGGATAAACCTGCCTATCTCAAGGAGAACTGACTGTAGATGGATAATAGGGAGACCAATTAGGATGTTATTGTTGTCTTCCAGGCTGAAGAGGAGGTGGCGGTGCAGCAAGTGGGGTAGAGGAAGTGCCCAGAGACAGGTTAGGGGCCAGAAGGTAAACAGCCTTTTCAGCAATATTGCCAAATAGGGTTTATTCTCTGGTCTACTTCTGCAGGCATGCAGAGTCAATTGGCCCAAAAGAATAGTAAGTTAGGCCACTACTGGCTTTTTACTGCAGTGTTTTCACTGCACAGTCATACCCGTAAGCTGAGGAATCCCACCTTGGAATATGGAGTCTGTGACATTAAGTCTTGGTGCATTCATGCTTCCTGGACTAAAAGAATACTGATGCAACACTTCATTTGTCTAGACTGCTACATTGCTGAGAGTATGCTCAGCACCAGCTGCATCAGAAGCAAAGTCTTTTCTCCTGGTCTCTGTCCCACTGCATAACTGGTTTTAATGTGACAACCCTCTCCAGTCTTCTCAGAAGTAAATGAGTTAAAAACATAAAGAAGAAAGTATAATTATAATGGTCAATTTTTTTAATCTAGTAGGACACACAGTTGATGTGCGTTCGGCTTCAAGGGAAAAATAAGAAAGCAATTTTTAGAAAGCCAAATATGCTGGTAAATACATTTGCTAAAGCTGATTTTTTCCCCAAGCATCTATTCCATCCAATACAATTAACCGGAATGGACGAAATGATATAGTTCAAATCAAAATAATTTTTGAACAAAACACCACACTTTTTATTAATTCCTAATAATACTGCCCCTGTTAAAGGTTTAGAAGAGAACAATAGGACAGATGCTGCTGCTGCTGCTAAGTCGCTTCAGTCGTGTCTGACTCTGTGCGACCCCATACACGGCAGCCCACCAGGCTCCTCCGTCCCTGGAATTCTCCAGGCAAGAACTGGAGTGGGTTGCCATTTCCTTCTTTAATGCATGAAAGTGAAAAGTGAAAGTGCAGTCGCTCAGTCGTGTCCTACCCTTAGCAACCCCATGGACTGCAGCCTACTAGGCTCCTCAGTCCATGGGATTTTCCAGGCAAGAGTACTGGAGTGGGTGCCATTGCCTTCTCCATAGGACAGATAACAATTAATGAAAATATTCAGAAAAGTCTCAGGAAGCACAGGAAGACAATGTGAGGGAGACAAGGGGTAAAAGGCTTTCGGAGGCAGATTGCATTGGGCGATGAATGGGAATGTAGATTTTGAGGAGTATTCCAGACCTAGTGGGGGTAGTTAACAGCATAGCCTCTCAGATCAGACAGTTTGGTTTAAATTCTGGCTTCGAGCGGAGGAGCCTGGTAGGCTGCAGTCCATGGGGTCGCTAAGAGTCGGACGCAACTGAGCAACTTCCCTTTCCCTTTCAGGAGTTCCTAGCCATTGTATTTGACAAGTTACTTAAATTTACTGTGCCTCAGTTTCCACATCAGAAAAAGGAAATAATAGCTCTTAACCTTATAGAAACATTGTCAGGATCAAGTGAGATTTTATCACACAGTTCTTAATATAGAGATGGACATGTAAGCATATTTAATATATTTTACCTATTTTTATTAGACTGGGTAGTAGTTGGAGACTGGATGTGGAGTATAAAAATACAAAGGAATAAAAAAGAGCCTTGAGTTTCTTATTTGATTCTCTTGGTTGCTGTTTCATTACATTTTTATACCACAAAAAATACTTAAATCAGACAGAAGGAAAAAAAGAAGTTAAAAGAAAAGTTAAAAGAAGTGGTCTTGGTTTGAAATGCATTTATCTTGGGATTCACCACTTGTTGGTGCATGCATCTATAGTTCATTCAGTTTTACTGTTGCAATTCCATTTTATGGATAAATC
>SJYA01001335.1:355430-368775 GCA_006410615.1 Neotragus moschatus
TCCATGGGATTTTCCAGGCAAGAGTACTGGAGTGGGTGCCATTGCCTTCTCCATAGGACAGATAACAATTAGTGAAAATATTCAGAAAAGTCTCAGGAAGCACAGGAAGACAATGTGAGGGAGACAAGGGGTAAAAGGCTTTCGGAGGCAGATTGCATTGGGCGATGAATGGGAATGTAGATTTTGAGGAGTATTCCAGACCTAGTGGGGGTAGTTAACAGCATAGCCTCTCAGATCAGACAGTTTGGTTTAAATTCTGGCTTCGAGCGGAGGAGCCTGGTAGGCTGCAGTCCATGGGGTCGCTAAGAGTCAGACGCAACTGAGCAACTTCCCTTTCCCTTTCAGGAGTTCCTAGCCATTGTATTTGACAAGTTACTTAAATTTACTGTGCCTCAGTTTCCACATCAGAAAAAGGAAATAATAGCTCTTAACCTTATAGAAACATTGTCAGGATCAAGTGAGATTTTATCACACAGTTCTTAATATAGAGATGGACATGTAAGCATATTTAATATATTTTACCTATTTTTATTAGACTGGGTAGTAGTTGGAGACTGGATGTGGAGTATAAAAATACAAAGGAATAAAAAAGAGCCTTGAGTTTCTTATTTGATTCTCTTGGTTGCTGTTTCATTACATTTTTATACCACAAAAAATACTTAAATCAGACAGAAGGAAAAAAAGAAGTTAAAAGAAAAGTTAAAAGAAGTGGTCTTGGTTTGAAATGCATTTATCTTGGGATTCACCACTTGTTGGTGCATGCATCTATAGTTCATTCAGTTTTACTGTTGCAATTCCATTTTATGGATAAATCTACTGAGTAGATGGGCATTTGGGTACTTCCTCAGTGGCTCAACAGGTAAAGAATTGGCCTGCAATGTGGTAGACACAGGAGACTCAGGTTTGATCTCTGGGTCAGGAGGATTCCCTGGAGAAGAATTGGCAACCCACTCGTTTCTTTCCTGAAAAACCCCATGGACAGAAGAGCCTGCAGGGCTACAGTTCATGCAGTAGCAAAGAGTTGGACATGCCTGTGCACCAGATACATATATACATTTCCATATATATGTGGACATACGGGTCATCTTTATTCTGATATTAGGTACAGTGCTGCTATAAGCATTCATGGTTTTGGTGCACATATGCATGGAATCTGGTTGGGTATACGCCTAGAAGTGTTTGTAAGAACTACCCAGGCAGCTATTGTACATACCATCTCACCTCACTCTTCTGGTCCTCTGGCTTTGCTTTCTCATCCACATTTCAGCACTAATTCAAGTGCCTTTTATTCTCAAATGCTAAACTAGATGCATGGGAAAAGGAGATTCTAGAAAATGTAGTTGTTGGTCTCTCATTTGTGATGCAGAGAAATTAAATGTGGGTAGAGATGATGCTTAATTGATAACAGACAATACAGTATGAGCATATTTTCATTTCTAGTGGTCATATGGATGTATTTTGTGTTGTGTTTGTTGAATTATCTTGCCATTTATTTGTTTGCTAATCTTTTTTACTTGTACATTAAATGTTTAAATTTTCCAGATACAAACCTTTCATGAATGATAGGTTTTACAAATAGCTTTTCCTATTCTGCAGTTTGCCTTTTCTCTCTTAATGGTGTCTTTTAATGAATAGAAGTTCTTAATTTTAATGTATTGCATTTTAGCAGTTCTTTCCATTATTGTTAGTGTCCATTATAAGCCATTTAACAAATATTTCTCTATCATTTGTCCAAACTTTTTAAAAATTGAAAATAAAAGATTCTATTTTTAGGTATGTGTCTTGTAAACAGTCTTTTGTTATTTTATTTCCCTCTTCTTCCCTGAGTAGCTTGGTATTTTTATGCTGCATTTTGACTATTATTGTCATTGCCCCACTATAAAATACCTCCTTGACTAGTCAAAGTCTAATATAAAGAGTGCTTTTACCTTGAAAGTGCAAAAGTTCTAAAATTCTTTAACATCATTTACTGCCTGTTCAACTCATGTGTTGTGTCAAGTGTTGTAATTATCTACACATGTTAAAATACCACAACATATAATCATTATTATTTCATTTCATAAATAACATTGAGATTTAACCACATATTCTTTTTACCTTTTCCTTCATTCTTCATTCCATTTGTATAGCTGTATTTGCTGGGTTGGGAAAATCCTTCAGAGAAGGAAATGGCAATGTACTCCAGTATTTTGCCTGGGGAATCTCATGAACACAGAAACCTGAAGGGCTACAGTCCATGGAGCTATCAGAGTTAGACACAACTTAGCAACTAAAAACCATTTCAATTGATACTATGTTTCTTTTTTCTGAAGTATCATTTTTGGGGTAGACTACTAATTAAAAAAAATTATATATAGGAATTTCTTTGCTTGAAATATCTTTTTTTTCCTTTTCCTTTTTGAAAGCCTTATTTTGGTATAAAATGAAAGTTGTATTTACTTCCTTTTAGTGCTTTGAAGTTACCATTTTTTCATATTCATCATGCTCTAGCTTCTACTTTATCTGCTCGGAAGTCAGCTATAAGTCTGATTGACTGACTCTCCTTTGGAGTTAATGAATCTTTCTTCTCTGGCTTTAAAGATATCTTTTGGTTTTTGCTTTTCAGTTATTTTGCCATGGTGTACCTAGGAATGAGTCATTTTATTTTTGTTTCTTGGTGTTCATGGCACATTTTGAAATCTGCAGCCTGAATTTCAACATTTTGTTTATCTAGCCCTCTGAGTCTGTGGAAATTTGCTCAGAGTCAGTCACAAGTTCCACTGAGCTTCTGAGCCTCTCACCTGCCTCTTCTGAATACCTGCTCAGGTGTTCTGATCAGGCCCCTCTAGGACAGAAGCAGCGCCCACCTTTCCTTCACTGATCTGCCTTTTTCATCTACATTTTCCCCTGTAGTTCTTCACTGCCTTGTTATCTCTCTGAAAGGAATAAGAAATATAATCAATATAGCTTATTAAAATGCAGTATGGTAATTTGAAATGAATTTTATTTGCTCTTCTAGATAGGCAAGCATATAAATCATAAGCTATTTATTGTCCTTTATAATTTTCATAAATGCATGAATATATAAGACATAAATTCTATGTTTCAAACTGTAGCTTTAAATGTGTAAATAGACTACAAATGAGAATGATTATCCTTGAACGCAAATACTTTTCTTCTTCTGATTTTGTTTGTGCTTTGTTTCTAAGTAACCTTAAGTGTATTGTAGAGTTTTTAGTGGGTATTAGGGACAATCTTTCAGTATAAGTTAATGTTTTCCCTAAGTAGGTTAGAGAAATGACACCCACTCTAACTTTGGAATTTAACTCAGATCTTAATTTAAGTCACCTTAGCATGCTGAAGTAAGTAATGGAGAGAATTCTTGAGAAAGCATCTTTTGCTAAATTTATATGTTGGTGTATCTTCGGAAGCTTGCTCTTCACACGTAGTTTACATTCAGTGGCCTTGAGTAATCTTGGTTTACATAACTTTTTTTGTAGCAAAATGAATAAAGTGGTAGTTCTAAATAAATCAGTAGAAGACTTTATAGTGACTGTGCCTCAGTTGAGATATAGAGATGTATCTGCCATGTATTATTTCTCTTGTTTGATATTCATGCTTGAGACTAATTTCAGTCCTGTTGTGTTTTACCAACAAATTAGAATAAGGTCATTCGTGCTAAAATATAATCTAACTAATAATAACAAACATTCCTGCATTCGAGCAGCTTAAAATACTGTATTTGACTGAGCTTGACATTGTGAGGAAAGATTCTATTTTTGACATTTATTCCTACTGGAGAGTCACTTCATATAAGTCCACAAAATATTAAGGGCTTAATATTTTCTAAACTTGTTTTTCCTTCAGAATAAGTAAAACATTTGGCAGGTTTATTGAACTGTTGATACAGCATGATGCCTCAGGGAAACTAAAAATCTTTGACTGCACTAAAGTGCTTAAAAATAATGACAGTTCACATCCTTAGTCGGGGCTGGGAATGCATATCAGATAAGAAACATCCTTAAGAATGGTGCAGAATGGATGACTGAGAACCAGAGGAGTGAAAACTAGTCTACCTCAGCAATAACATGCTGATTTTTAACTCTTTACCTTCTGAATAAAACCTTTTCTCCCAATGTAATGTTTTAATATTTTGTAAAGAAAAAGGTGAACAATTAAAGTATTGCTTTTCATATTTATCCAGCAGTCTTCTAAGGAGGATCATAAACAGACTCAATGACATTTTTATTCATCTTCACTTAATGATTTGAGCATTCCTATAGTCTTCAAGTTAGGCTGCAAAAATAATGTTCATGTATGATATTGTGAGATATTTATAGGCAAAGCACCTATCTCATGAGTTACTGTGTTTCCAAAAATTCATTGTAAATCAGCTATTTGAAGTTCAGATCTGATATCAGGTAGAACTAAGTTCCTCTATGTATTTTGCAGATATCTCTTTTACATTAGAATTCAATGGTTTAAATATTAGGCTTTCCTTGGAAAATGAGTCAGTGAAGGTCATTTTTTTCTTGGTGAGCACATTTTTTTTAATATAGGGAGGGATAGGGTATTGCTAACTCTGTTAGTGTGTCTAGGGTGGTAAGAGACAACCAGAGGAAAGCTGACATCTTCTTAGCAAAAATGTTCTTATTTATTCATTAAGGGTGCTGTACACAGCATTTGCTTCACAGGTGACTCAGTGGTACAGAATCTGCCTGCCAAGCAGGAGACCATGGTTTTGATCCCTGGGTTGGGAAGATCCCATGGAGAAGGAAATGGCAACTTACTCCAGTATTCTTGCTTTGGAAATCCCAGGGACAGAAGAGCCTGATGGGCTACAGTCTATGGTGTTGCAAGGAGTAGGATGCAACTTAGAGACTAAACAACAACAATAACATAGCATTCAGTTGGTGTTTAATAACTGATGAGTAAATCAATTAAAGTTATGTTTGTAGGTAGACCATAACAGTCTGTGATAATGACCTAAAT
This sequence comes from Neotragus moschatus, assembly GCA_006410615.1. NCBI lineage: Eukaryota > Metazoa > Chordata > Mammalia > Artiodactyla > Bovidae > Neotragus > Neotragus moschatus. The sequence continues at coordinate 360,402 of SJYA01001335.1, forward strand.
AGCATAGCACTAACCTGATCTCTTGGTCCAGAAACTATAGAACCCTGCAAAAAGGAAAAAGAAGTAGAGGAATAAAGTAATACAAGGGAACTTCCTGATCTTTTCCTGGGGACAAAGCTGATATTACATATTATTTTGAAATATTTCTTGCCAGTCTTTATAATTAGACCTTTCTTTGTTCCTCCCCTAATATTTGAGAAACATACTAGTGTTTACAATTAAAAATTTGACATGGCATTTTGAAACCTCCAAGGTCTATCAAACTTAAGATGAGACTGCAAAGCATCAAGAATGCAAATTCTTCTAAACTTTTAAGTTATATAGTTTGAACATTTATATGAGAGACTCAACTGATAAAAAGTTTTTGTCAGTTGTGTTTTAAACAAATTAAAAAATCTACAAATGCAAATATGAGTTGATGCCATACAAATACCTTGATATTACAAACACAGGCAATAAACTATAGAGTGAGATTTATTTCTTGAAAATGCAAATGAATCCATCTGAAAACTATGATGAAAATCCTAGTAATTCAATGAGAGGAAAAATTTTAGAAAGCAGTAATGATTAGAGCCTTCTAGATGAATAATGGTTGGTGCTGGATAACAAATTAAAAATAAGCTTTCAATCTTGGATAGTAGTAAGTGACATCCTTTGGGATGCTTATCCACAGACTGAATGTGATAAAGTTACAGATATGTCATTCTCAATATGACTGCAGGGGGTGGGCCTGAAGGTATGTCACCCTGACTGAGAAAGTTTAGGTCATCTGAGGGGACTGTTTTGATCAACTGGAAGGAGATAACAGAAATAATTGTGTCTCTAAAGAACCAACTTCAGGGGAAATGTTCAAATAATAATATAGATTAAATTGCCAGGTCAAACCAATGAGAAATTATGGCTGTCTCTATTTCAAGATAGGCTGTAAACAATAGCACCAAAAGATTTACTTAGCTTTGTTTAAAATCATGAAATATAGAAGCAGTAATTGGCTAAGAAATCTATTTAATACCTTTTGCAGATGTAACTTACAGAAGTTACAGTTACTTACTTTTGCAGAAGTAATTTACAGGTAAGTTAGTACATTTCCTTGAGGGCACTGTAGACTTTTGTCCACTAAAATATAAAAGCAAAATTTGGCTTAGAACAATAATGTGAAATTCTTCTCCAAAAAATATGCCTTAAGATATTTGAAACTTTTTGCTTTACTTGCATTAAATTTTCATAATCATCAGCAATTTGTGTTGATAATCTGATCAATTTAATTTTCAAGATTTCTTTTGGTATATCTTTTTCTGTAATTGGCTAGTCAAAATTTTAAAAGACTGACTGAAATTCACTTAATTGTGTCTGACTCTTTACCCCAGGTACTATATAGTCCATGGAATTCTCCAGGCCAGAATACTGGAGTGGGTAGCCTTTCCCTTCTTGAGGGGGGATTTTCCCAACCCAGGGATCGAACACAGGTCTCCTGCATTACAGGCAGATTCTTTATTTAACAGCTGAGCTACCAGGGAAGCCCAAGAATATTGGAGTGGGTAGCCTATCCCTTCTCCAGTGGATCTTCCCGATCCAGGAATTGAACGCAGGCAGATACTTTACCAACTGAACTATCAGGGAAGTCCCAAAAAACTAATTGAGTTTTAGTAAAACTCTTCATAGAAGCTTACTGTTGATATCAGTAACCTCTCTCCAGAGCTTCTAATTATATTACTGTAAAAGTAGGTAGAAATTTCCATTAGAAACAAAAAGTACCATTAAAATTGCAATCTTTCACTTTTTAAAGATCTAATAAAAGATCTATGCAGCCTTCTAAGCAGACTACTTTAGAAACCAGTTCAAGTTACTCAAACATTAACTGCATCAATCTTCATATTTATACATTTAATCCTCTAATATATGCTTTTCTACATGAATTATGTATATAGAATACATTTTTTTGGTAACATGAGTTTTTTTTTTCTCATTTTATAGAATGAGATCAGATTGTAGATAAAAAAGTTTATTGAAGCTCTTAGAAAATTTCAGCTAACTGGCTTCAAAAAGCTAAAATTTGATAATTCATCCTCCTCTGTCTGTTTGGGTTCCTATGTTTTCAAATTTCCATCATCACTGCCCTCACCCTAGTTGAGTGATCAAAGTGATCATGGATGTTTTCTACCTCTCTGAGCCTGACACCTGGTACATAGTGTTTTGTCTTTCCCCACAAGTGATATGATTATTTTAAGACATTTCTAATTTAATGGAATCCTTTATTTCCTCAACAAGTTTATAGTGAAAAATATGTGTCAAGATGAATATGTATCTCTTTTTACTTTCCTGTTTTCTCTCCTCTCATCCTGTGACACTAAATGACTCTATTCAGTTTAATTATATATATAATATAGTTCTATAATTTCTTTGATTTTTATCATGCATATTGCACTGCAAAAAATTGTCAACCTTTCTTTGCTAGTCTATTAAACTTATTGTTTGAATAATAATGCTCCTCATATTAGCCATCTCAATTCTTAGACAAGAAAGTAATTTCTTTATAAGAAGAGAACATCATGGGTTTTCCTACTTATTTTGTGAAAAGTATCTAGTGTGAGTTCTGAATGTTACTCTTGTATTCTATACCTATTTCCATTATCAGAAATTATCTATTCAGTGTATGTTGAAAAGTGCTTATTTTCAAATAGTCAGTTTCATATTGTAAAATCAAAAAGGAAATACATTCATCATGGAAACACTGGAAAGCCTTTAACTTTTAAAATGAGTTCATCTTCAATTTATAATTTAAGTCATAAAGAGGGAGATTCTAATAGAAAAGCAGATATTGCTGAAGTGTATTTAAGGAAGCTTACTTAATGATTTAATTATGCATGTCTTAAGGGAATGATAATTAAAAATAAGTGTTTAATTTTAGTTTGTTACCTCACAAGATTTCAAGTCACTTAGCAAAGTCTGAAGCTCTGAGAAATGTCAAGTTGAGACTAGTTAAAATAGCTGGCTATCAGAAGTGTCAAATATTTTGAAGTACACAGTGTAGTGTTAGAATCTTGTTCTGCATGTATGTGAATGAATGTTAACATTATGGATTAAGACCTCACATTTTACACATTTACTGTTGTTTTTATACCACTTATGGCATAAACACCCTGAGGGAAGTTGTCAGATTGTAGGATTTTTTTTCTTCATACACAGTTCAAAGTTCTTTGTAGAGAGTAGGAACATTTATAATACTAATGTTCTTAATAAAAACAGAATGAAGCAGCACTTTATTCTCAAAGAAAATGCCAGTGATATGGTATTATTTTGAGAAAACAAAGTGAGGAAAGAAGAAAACAGGAAGAAACGAGGGAAGATTTAATGAAGTATCTCCTGTCAGGCCCTGGAAACACCATAACAAAGATAAAAAACCTGCCATAATCAAACTGTTCACCACTGACAGGAATGAAAATATGTCCATTACAATGATGGTTTTTCAAAGTCTTAGACTTTTTTGGAACTTAATTGGGTGTCTTTTTAATACTTGGAACTCAAGTTCGAAAAGATTCTGAAGAAGATTAAAAAATAGTCTAGCAACCCATCAGAATTTTCCCAGACTTGTTGAAAGATAAGAATTTTGAACTTGGATTCACATGCTGTGAATACTGGCATTCATTTGATATGGCATTCTTGGTTATCTTTTTTAAAAACTGCATTTCTGAGGATTAGGCTTGGCTGTGTTTACAGAGAGAGGATGATATTACATAAAGAATTAAACATTGGATTATAAAATACATTTCTCCAGAGTTCATCTTCATGTCATGAATGTGATAAAATCATCTTTGCAGAACCCAGCCATGAGTGTTTTTTTTTTCCCTCCCTGTAATGTAAGACAGTCTAACCAGGTATGACCCATTTCATTGCCTCCCAGTGTCAAAACAAGGCAGTGAGAAGTGGCAATTATCCAGACCATTTACGCCTCAGACTTTTCTGTCACTTTTATATCTCGCTTTCTGAGGTCAGTCTTTCTGAGGCTGAATATGCAGCTTTCCAAAGATGATACTCAGCTTATAAAGTGTCTTTTTCCCTCTAAAATAGAGCTCTGTATTTTTACAGGCAAACCTCTTTACCCATTTACCCCTCAAGGGGCTCCATTATTGATCACTCTTGACCTCTGTTTGCCCTGGTTCCCTTGCTGTGTAGGGAGNTGCAGCTTTCCAAAGATGATACTCAGCTTATAAAGTGTCTTTTTCCCTCTAAAATAGAGCTCTGTATTTTTACAGGCAAACCTCTTTACCCATTTACCCCTCAAGGGGCTCCATTATTGATCACTCTTGACCTCTGCTTGCCCTGGTTCCCTTGCTGTGTAGGGAGAGGGGGATGGATGTGCATACGTGGCTCACCGTATTTCTCCTGTCCCTTGGCATCTGGCTGCTTGCTGGGAACTTAGCTCTGACTTCTCTTGGCCATGTGGCATATATGATATCCACATCCCTGACCTTTCAAGAGATTCCTGCTATTTCCAAGTTTGCTGTGATTGGTTTTGTAAATAAACCTAATTTAAGAGTCTTCCTTATTAGGAAGACTATATTTTCCCTAAGCTAAGCCTTGTTCTACAAGCTTCTTCAGTGACATGGCTGACATTTTTGATGAGCATCTTTGCCTGACTCCTTTGTCTCAGTTGGTTCATGTCTTAGGTGGAAAAAGCAGAAGTGTTAGTCACTGGCTGTCTGAAAATCTTAACAAGTTAACCTTTACTGATATAGACTTAACTTTTAAGAAAACATAAACATCAGCTCATTAAAAAATATCAACATAAAATCTATGCATTTATCAATCTGGTCTTATGAGGTTTTAGCTTTTGCTAATCACTGTTAAGATTATCAAGTGATCATAACTCTTAAATTTAATTCTCATTCAGCTACATGCTTTTCTTGGACTTCATGTTTTGTTATTAAAAGCTCAATTTTATTCTAACCTATGCACTAGGATTCTAGATATTTTGCTTCATGCTTATTTACTTGAAAAGAATCAACTGATCAGTGAAATCTGTATTTAACCCAGCCCTTTCCTAACAATAAAGCTAGATATGATATTTAAATTTTCTGATAGCTTACCTTCATGCTTTGAGATTTCTCAGTATTGATGCTATTTTCCTTAAATGGTAGAATTTGACTTTCTTTTCCAGCTTAGACAATGCAAGATTTGACCTTTAATATTTCTTCCCCATTCCTCTGATGTTAGTTTCATCTTTTTCAAACTCTTCTAAGACCATAATTCCTTGACTTTGAAGCCTATAACTAGTACAAATGTTTTGGCTCATTGATTAACTTTTTAAGCTAGTTATTTATTTCATAGGAAGCAGTAGTTTTAGTAGTTGTCTTTTGTAAAATACTTGAAAAAAAAGTCTTGTTCTGCTTATCATTGAAAAATACACGCATTGTAAAAAAAAAATCAACACAGAAATGCTGCTCATTAGCGTTTGCTATTTTTGAATTTTTCTGTGTCTAGGGTATCAAAAATTAACTGGAGAAAATATGTAATCCCACAGATTTTGTCTGATACAATTATATTCTGAGCTTCGCCATTTGTTCAGGAACTATCATTTAGCTATTCTTTATTCCTTGTTAACTAGTCCTCACGTTGCTTGCATCAGTTCAGATATCTATCCTACTATTCAAACAATGTGCATCAATCCTCCTCCTATTCAGTGCTGCAGTCAGCCATGGTGGACAGGTTTGGGAAGCATAGGGGTTGTGCTGGCTCCCTTTGTTGCTGTACCTCTAGGCATTAACACAGAAGCTTGAGCCAGTGAACACCCTCCTCTTCACAGCAAAATATTTCTGTATCTTTCTTTCTGTATAAATTGCAACTGACCCTTAGAAAACATGGATTTGAACTGCATGAGTCCATTTATACAAAGGGTTTTTCCTTTTTCCAATAAATACAGTACTTGTGGGCTTTCCTGGTGACTCAATGATAAAGAATCCACCTGCAATGCAGGAGATGCGGGTCTGATCCCTGGGTCAGGAAGATCCCCTGGAGAAGGAAATGGCAACCCGCTCTAGTATCCTTGCCTGGGAAATTCCAAGGACAGAGGAAGGAGCCTGGCAGGCTACAGTCCATAGGGTCACAGAAGAATCGGGCATGACTTTAGCAACTAAACAGCATAGTACTTGTATTTTAATTTTACAGATTTTGTTCTTTTTTTATTTTCTTTTTTCTTTTTTTATTATTTTCTTTTTTTTAAATTTTACTTTACAATACTGTATTGGTTTTTCCATACATCAACATGAATCCGCCACGAGTGTACATGAGTTCCCAATCCTGAACCCCCCTCCCGCCTCCCTCCCCATACCGTCTCTTTGGGTCATCCCAGGGCACCAGTTGACTTTGGGCTTCCTAGGTGGCACAGTAATAAAGAATTCACCTGCCAATGCAGGAGATGCAAGAGACTTGGGTTTGATCCCAGGGTCAAGCAGGTTCCCTGGAATAGAAAATGTTAAACAGTTCCAACACTCTTGCTTGGAAAATTCCGTGGACAGAGGAGCCTGGCAGGCTACAGTCCATGGGGTTGCAAAGAGTCGGACATGACTGAGCACACACACACACAGATAGTTGATTTGCAATGTTGTGTTAGTTCCATGTGTGCAGCACAGTGATTCATTGCATACATTCTTTCTCAGATTCTTTTCCATTATTGGCTATTAAAATACTGAGTATAGTTCCCTGTGCTATACAGTAGTCCTTGTTGGTTATCTATTTTATATACAGTAGTATGTATGTTAATATCAAACTTCTAATTTATCTTTCCCACCCCTCTCTTTACTTTTTGGTAGCCATGTTTGTTTCCTATGTTTCTAAATTGACTAAATGTGGGGAAAATATTGTGTTTGATTAGAGATCACAATATGTAGAATCAGAAGGATTAGAGGTTGAGTCCTGATTCTGTCTAAACTGTTTCAGCTTCCTTCCTTTGGGTGAGAAATTTATCAATGTCTTTGTTTCTGAGGCAGAGATAGCAGTACAGGGATTTTCAACTGTGTGTGGCATCGGCACCCCTAACTCCTGCGTTGTTCAAGAGCCAACTATATTTACTTTCTTTTCACTTTGACAGAGGACGCTAGAGCTATTCCTCCTGCATGTCAATCTTTCTTGGCTTTGTAGCCTCACTGATTTTTTACATTTTTCCATCTCTTCTTCATCAAACCTTTGTTTTTATTTTAAAACATACTTTGATTTTTCCCAATATTAAACATATCTTATTCTTTTTTTTTAACTGGCACCTGTTCAGTCAGATACTAAAACTATAAAATTACATGCCAAATGTAGTAGCTTTGTGTCATGTATCCCCTATACATTAGGCACTACCAGAGACCCCACCCAATAGTACGAATCCTGCCTTTTTGACCTTTGTGAACTTGCACAGCCGTGCTCCTCTTTCCAAGCCTGTATTTCTCTTCCTAGTCCTTTCTTGGCTTATCATATACATTCTCAAGCCCTTTCACTTCTTCTTTTTTTGTTAAAATAATTTTTAAAATTTATTTTTGGTTGTTTTGACTCTTTGGTGCTGTGCAGGCCTTCTCTAGCTGCAGTGAATAGGGGCTGCTCTCTAGTTGTGGTATGCAGCCTTCTCATTGCAGTAGCTTTTCTTGTGCAGGGCACAGGCTCTAGAGTGCATGGGCTTCAGTAGTTGCAGGAGAGGGGCTCACTAGTCGTGGCTCCTGAGCTCTAGCGCACAGGCTCAATTGTTGTGGCACCCAGCCTTGGTTGCCCCAAAGCATGTGGGATCTTCCCAGGCCAGGGATCAAAACTTTGTCTTCTGCATTGACAGGCAGATTCTTTACCACTGAGCCACCAGAGAGGCCCCTGTATTTTTTTTTAAAATCCTGATTCTTCTTATGAATTTAATTACTACCACTCTATAGATGATTTCAAATTCTGTTCAGTTCAGCTGCTCAGTAATGTCCTCCTCTTTGTGACCTCATGGACTGCAGCATGCCTGGTTTCCCTGTCCTTCACCAAACTCCCAGAATTGCTCAAACTCATGTCCACTGAGTCAGTGATGTCAGCCAACTATCTCATCCTCTGTCGTCCCCTTCTTCTTCAATCTTTCCCAGCATGAGAGTCTTTTCCAATGAGTCAGTTCTTCACATTAGGGGGCCAAAGTATTGGAGTTTCAGCATCAGTCCTTCCAATGAATATTCAGGACGGATTTCCTTTAGGATTGACTGGTTTGATCATTGCAGTTCAAGGGACTCACAAAAATCTTCTCCAACACCACAGTTCAAAAGCATCAATTCTTCAGCACGCAGGTTTCTTTATAGTCCAGCTCTCATTTCCATACATGACAACTGGAAAAACCATAGCCTTGACTAGACAGACCTTTGTTTTGCAAAGTAAT